>PVJA010036030.1:0-21460 GCA_004027025.1 Myocastor coypus | reverse complement strand
TATCCCTGTCCATCTGTCCCTGTCCCTGTCTGTCTGTCTCTTTCTCTCTCTCTCTCTCTCTGTCTCTCTCTCTGTCTCTGTTTCTGTCTCTTCTCTCTGTCTCTTTCTATCTCTGCTTCTCCGTCTGTCTGTCTGTCTGTCTGTCTGTCTGTCTCTCTCTCTCTCTCTCTGTCTCTCTCTCTCTCTGCCTCTGTCTCTCTCTCACCAATTCTAGGGTAGGGTACATCAGAACTGGCCACAGGTGAACCAAGTCGGGGAGGGGGGAGGATTAGCATGGCCCACAGCAGGAGCCCTCCCTGGCAGGCAGTAACCGGGGAAAAGTAGGTATGTTGCAGTTGAGGGAGGGACAGTCCAGCCAGGAACTGGGTCTTTTTGGTAATCAAGCAGCGCCATCTGGTGGTCTCTGTTGGACACCGGGAGAGAGAATTGGGGTGAGCTCCCTGAGCATATACACGTCAGGTGCAAGAGTGGTGGGCTCTGAACTGCAAAGTTTTGGGGAACTCATGAAGGAGCGAGTGAGACACGAGCAGTCCAACTGAGCCTCTTCAGGAAGAGTCGATGTGGAGAGCAGGTCAGTGGGTATCTGCCCGGGAGCCAGAGTCCTGGGGCTCCAACGCCTCCAGCCACACTGGGGCTCCACAATAGGCCACAGTGAACCGCCATGGCTGGGGAAGAGCTCACACATCTGCTCGGTGTCCACACTTCTCCTTTCTGTAGTGCCTGTCTCTGTGGTTTCCTGTCCTCTGCAGGCCCCTGGGCCCCTAGGCCAGGGTGACCTAGGCAAGGTGGAGGAGGCTTGGTCCTTCCGACACAAGGCCCAAAGGCAGTAGTAAGTAGTATATAGCTGGGGGAAAGTGCAGGGGCGAGAGTCATGGTAGCCTGTCCCAGGCAGCACACTTTTGGCAATTTTGTACCGATTGGCTCCGTTTTAACACCGAGAAGATTTGTGGAAGGGTGGCAGACTGAAGGACTGCACCGCTGGAGAGCGGCGAGTTGAAGGACGACCCCGAGTTGAAGGACGACCCCGAGTCGAAGGACGAGTCAAAGGATGGCCATGGGTTGAAGGAATACCAGACACTGCAGCTATTCTAACGATGGGGCGGCGGCCTCGGCCCAAGGGCAGGGACCACCCCCTAGAGAGCTTGCTAGTACTCGTCTGGGCGTTCTCTGTCAGGGCCCTCTGCAGAACCGTCCCTGGCATCTCTCGCCTCCCGCGCTGCCAGCCCATCACGTAGTAAATGACAGGCCTGGAAGCGCTGTCAATGCAGGCCAGGAAGGTGGCGAGAGGGAGGAACATGGGCATCAGGAAGTTTATGATAGGTCGCAGGCTCCAATAGAGGACGAAGGGCAGGCGACAGACAAAGACCAGGGACCCCATTGTCTTGACGACACGGTAGAACTTGGGAAACTTGCGCAGTCTGCAGCAGCTCAGCCAGAGGAGGGTCATGCTGGCTCCACTCGCTGTGATCATGAGGGTCACCAGCCAGACGACGCTGGCCACGTGGTAACGGAGGCAGGCCCCCAGGCGAAAGCTGTCTTGCAGCATGCCACAGGCCCTGGCGGTGGTCAGCACAGCTACCAGGGTCAACACCCAGACTGCGGCACAAATGATAACCGAGGTCCACTTGGGACGGCTGCACTTGCAGCAGGAGGTGAAGGCAAAGGAGATGCAACACTCGCTGCAGAAGGCCGTCTGCAGGCAGAGCCCTGCTGCGAACCACAGGAAGGTGACCACGAAGAAAACCGTGCTCTGGGAGTTGCCCAGCACCACGTGGCTGATGCAGAAGCCTGCCTGGCAGCAGAGGAACAGGAAGTCGGCGGCAGCCAGGTTCAGTAGATAGGTGTTGAGAGTGCGCTTCTGGACGCGGAGGCCCAGGTGCCAGAGCACCAGTCCGTTGCCTGCCACCCCCAGGAGCGACACAGCCAGTGTGCAGTAGATGATACTCTGGCTGAGACTACCCAGGTAGCTGGGGAGGCTGAACATATTGAGCATGTCGAAGCCGAACGCGTTGAAGCCGAATGTACTGAAGCCGAACAGGTCGAAGTTAAACAAGTCAAGGCCGAACATCTTGTCTGGTTCTGAGGCTCAGGAAGGATCCTGCAGAGGGTGACAGGTGCTGATCAGTGGCTGTCCTGGTTCTTCTGGGCACTCCCCGCCCCCCCAACTCTGGGTGACTTCAGTCAGTGTTCAGCCAGCTGCTCTCCCAGTCACACATGCCCAGTGTCCGTCACCCCTGCAGGTGGCCACCCCTGACCTCCCCTTGCTGGGCAGAAAAATGTGCCTTCCCTGGTGAGGTATATACAGAGGCCCATCCTATATTGCATAGCTGTCTGTAGACAAAGTGGACACATGATGGGGGACCCATAGGCCTAGAATGTTCTCTTGCTAAGGCCTCCCACCCCAGAGGGTCTCTGGCTGGATAGCACAGAGCACACCACCCTGCAGTGGGCACAGCTTTGGGGTCTTGGGAGGAGGAGCAAAGATATAATGGTGGGGCTGGGAGGTGGAGGGGGCCCCTGCCCTGCACCAGGGCTCAGAGAGGGAGCACAACCCCAGAGGTCTCTCTGAAGCCTCAAATCAAGTTCAGGGATTTTGATGACCAGCTACAGGGCCTGGGATCCTCTCGGGAAAAAGACAGGAGTGTTTGTGTGGCTGGCTAGAGTGACCCAGGAGTATAGAGGGCCTGCCCAGAATGTCCTCAGAGCAGGAAGGGAGGTCTCAGGGCAGCCCCTCCCTGTCCTGCCCCCTACCCCTACACACACAGCATTTGTGCTGGTCCCTGTTCTAGCCCTGGGGACACACTGCTGGGGGAGGGGCATGTTAGGATTTAGGCTGGGGAAGGGTGTGTTTCTGTGGGGGGCGGTGCCTGGAAGGGGGAGCTGTGGGAAAGAAATGGGAAGACAGATGGAGACAGAGAAACAAGAGGCAGAGGAGACACAGAGGGCATACAGACAGAGAGACGAGAAACTTTTGTGGCCTTCACCTTCTTGGCACACTGTAGCATAGGCCGTGTTCCCCTCCTGGACCACCCTCCCACCTCTACACTCACTTGGTTACACCCCTCTTAGTTCTCTGCTTCCTGTCTTGGGCTTGGACCTCCTGTAGCCTCCTTGTTCCTGGGGCCACCCCACCTCATAATGTGCATCCTCAGCCACCATCCGCAGGGAAACCAGGCCTGACTCACAAGCTCTGACCCCAGAATCAGAACATAGGATCTCAGGACTTAGAAGTCAGGAACCTGGCATCACTCTGGCACCCTGGTGCTGACACGGGGTAAGACTCTACCCCCCTCTGGTCTCAGAGAGGTGCACCAAGGGAAACTGTACTCCTGCTCATTTAATTGGTGGGGTTGAGGTCAGTGCAGAGCAGGGCCTACAGGTGGCACCTCTCAAATGAGATGCTGAGGAGAAGCACAAAAAGGCTACTGGTGTAAGGAACGGTCATTATCATCCAAAAGTCTGGCGTCACCCACAGACCCAGAGCTGCCTTCAGTGTTTAACCTCCCTCCCGCACCCTCTTCTGCCTTCCAGAGGAAACCCCCAGCTCCAATGCACTGCTGAGAGCAGGGCCCGAAATGCGAGCAGCAGAGGATGGGGAAAGTGCCTTACCTTGGAGCAGGTGGAGGAAGGAGTCTCTTTACTCGCAGATCACCTACTGGTCGTGGCTGTCTTCAGCTGTCTTGGCCCACACTCCCTGCCTGGGGACTCCTCCCAGCCCCTAAATTCCCTCTTGTCCTCTGAGACTTGACTGGGACGCCCAGTCAATTCCTGGGAAATAGGAGGGTTGTAGTGTCGTTCACAGGACTCTTCGGAGTGAGCTCCAATGGGCTGTGCGTGTGGGCGGTCCTTACCTCCTCCTGGCTACTGGAGAGGGGAAATGGAAGACCAGCTCGTGAGTGGGTTGGAGCAGCCAGTCTGCACGTGTGAGGACAGCCCCAGGGTACTTAAGACAAAAGAGAGAAAGACAGAGGCTGGACTACACCAAACACAACTGACCAAGGGACTTGCTGGCAGAAGTGTGGTCCTGCATGGCAGCAAGAGCAGTTGGATGTCTAGGACTTGGGTCACAAAGAAGGGCATATTTGTAGCTTGGAAAACGTGACTTCATCTTGTATGGAATGTATCTGATTTATCGTAAGATAATATCAGAGACTCAGGCTCATCCCTGGAGCCAGAAGCCTGTCATAAAGCTTCACATACCACCCTTCTGGCTTAGTGTGTTGTAGTTGGCCAGGAAAATATGCAGGAAAACCCAGCGAGGGCTATTCTGAGGCAACCGTGGCTGTTACTCAGGAGGGCTGTTGCCGTTTGTGGCTGAATCCCTACGTCCCATACTTGTGAGGTCACTTGTCCAGCTAGGAAGCAGCATCCCCAGAAATGTGAGATGACCCAGAACCTGTTTATTTCCCCAGAACTACTGGGTCCAGTTTGGTGCAGGCCTGTAGATACCAGGCTACCTCATCCATTGGTGCAAACCCATCCTCGTCTTCCACACGCGCTGCTTTGCGACACCGACCACTTGGTGTAGAGCTCTGGGTCTAGGGAAATTGAGGTCAGTGTCCCTGGCATAGTTAGCTCATTCCCAAGACAGTACTGCTGGCTGGTTCGAGAGCTTGTACCTGGGGCTATCCATGCACATCTGGCCCAAATATGCTCAAGTCTCCCATTATATCAGTGCTTAGTGTCTTAATGTTTTTGCACCTGAAATTTAGCAGAATTTCACACAGGCAGTTTCATGGTGGCCTAGGTAAATGGAGAGCCATGGCAGGGGTTACTTGTAGTACTTATCACTGGGATACATTATAACTAGTTGCATGTCCGGTGCTTGGGGTATGTGGCTTCCACCAAGCCTCCAATATCTAGAACCTTTTAGTCTTGAGATACCTACTAAAATAGTCCAGATAATACTCAGGGGAAAATGTCCAGATACACACGTGATGAACATTTATAACATTTGGCGCTTTCTAGAGAAATAGATTTACTACAAACTATACAAGCATATAAGAATTTCCAAGACTGGCTTACAAGGGCTGACCACAGAGTTGGGTATGGAAGAGTGCAAAGGGTCTTGCTATGCATTGGAGACCGGAAGGATCCGGTTGAAAGCTCCCTGTAGTGTCTTCTGGGAGTCCAGATCAGGCCAGCAAAGGGTCTGTGATGAAGTGCTGAAGGGTCTTGGCTAGAAGCCAGGTGACACCGTCTGAGGTGAAGGTGAGGACCTGGAACTTCTCTGTAGAAACAGAAGCAAGCCTTCTTCTCCATTTCTCTTTTACGTGATTCAAGTGCCAAGCCTACCTAGGCTAGGTCTCCTGTGTTCCTTAAATCCCCTCAGCCACACCCACAACGACACTGATCCAACTCAGCTGGGCGGGTCTTGCCCAAGTTGACTAATCAGCTCCCTATCTCAGCATGGAACACACCCCTCACCCCCCCTCCAGGGATGCATCTATGCAATAAAGGAGACTACAGGCTCAGTAAAAGTCCAGGATGATGGGCAAAACTCCAAATCTGTGATGAGAACCTGTCACTATAAATCTGTTCCATCCAGGAAGACAACCTGGGGGCAGCATCTCTGATAGACACCCTGGCATCACAGCAGGGGACTGGACACTGGGCACACTAACTTGCTGCATAACAGCAGAGTCCACACGGAGCTCCTAATGTGAGTGGTGAAATTCATGCCCGACTAGGAGGTCCCTCCAGCGCTCTGAGAGAGTTCCTTCAGCCCACTCAAGGAATGAGGCCCAGAATCCCATAGCATCAAGGCTGACTGAATTACAAGCTTCTTCACACTGTGGGATGGACAAGACCCTGAACCCCATTGAAGCACCCCCTGCCCTGGATTTAATGCTTGTGTGGCAACCACATTGTTCTCTGCCTGAACATCAATGACAAGAAAACATCACCTGGTTGCACACCTGGGACGCAATGGCCTTTGGGCAGGCCTGGAGCCTCCAGGCCCTCATACAGGGCGGGCAGTCTGGCCAGCCCTGTGGGTCCTGACATTTCTCAAGACACCTCTGTGGATTTCAGAGTAGCGAGCCATGGCAGCCTTGCCCATAGGGCCAACATCTGCTGCTCTCATAAGCTATTCTCCCTCTGCACCTAACTAGCTTGCCACTTACATGGCTGGGAAGGCAGCCATCCTGTGTTTGAACCCAATCCCAGATGGTATGTCTTGTGGAATGCCTACGTGATCGCTCACTATCAACCTGTGCGGGTGCCCTCATACCACCCTGAGCTTCTCAAGACCTTTGGTTTTGGCAGTTTCAATAGCTCTGTCTCCCTGGGAAAGGCTTGCATCAGGCTACTAGGCAGGCCACTGTCCAGTGGCTGTGGACCATCTGCAGTGTGAAGCCCAGTATGCTGCCAAGTGGTCAGAATGGACCACCAGCAGCCAGGACTCGTGGTCACAGTCACTATGACTAGCCACACTGCTCAGAGCTCTGTCCATGGTTGCTCAGATCTCCTGAGCTCAAGTCAGATGGTGTTGTAGCAGCAATCCAGATACTCAGGTTCCCTGCTAACCCTGTGTGTTTGTTTACCTGGGTTTTGGAAGTATGGCCTCCACACTGACTGTCTGAGATTTGAAGTATTTTTGTAGGCACTGGGCTCGCTCCAGTCACAGCTCATTTGTATCATGTTCTGGTAGGAGGAAGAAGGCTGGTGGGATAGGTCATTCACCAGCCCTTCCTGATAGGCCAGATTGCTAGTGACTGGTAAAGGTCTCTGCACTCTGTCGATCTGATGGGGAGCGTCTATTCTCAACTCCTTCCAGAGTTCTCGCCATATCCCTAGAGGTGCCTTTAGCCCTTGTCCTTCTTACCCAGCACAGGCCACCTCCTATGCCAGGAAGGTCTAGCTGCAGAGGTGTCCAGGCCAGCACCTGGCTATCAGAGGCTTTGCTTTCTCCCATCTCCTGCTAGGCAGTGTGCCCATCTCTTGTTGTCCCTTCTCCAAGAGATGGCCAGTATGGGCTCTAAGTGAGATGAGAAATGAGAGCCTCCAGTGAGCCAGGAGCCCTGGATGCAGGGCACGCTGCCCTATAGTGGGGGCAGAATAGGTGTGGATGTGTTTTTGCACTGTGCCTGGATTAAAATGGGTCTCACCTGACCAAACCCTTGAGAGGAGACTCACAGGTATCCAGGGCCTGGGGCTTTTTGTTGCAGGGACTGCCACTCCCTTGTCACAGGCCAGTGCACTATCATCCCTTTAGATCTTGTCACCAAGTGTCATGCTGTCAACACAGTAGAACCAGGTCATGTCAGGAGTGAACAAGAACAGTGCGGTCCCCAGGCACCATGCTACGACAGATAGGAGGCTGTGTAAGGGTCCCAAGGAGTGTCTCCAGCCTCCCTTTGTGTCAAGGTCAGCTGGTCTTGTGAGTCCAGCTGTAAAGGAAGGCCGAGAAGATATAAGCCATCTAGAGCAACAAGCTCAGAGGTTGGAGGAGGACGCTGCCTCTGGGACCTGGGCCACTTCAGCCTCTACAGCGTGGTTAGGAGCGATCACCTTCCTTAATTTCCTGAAGAGGATCTTCAAGTCCCACCTGTCTTTGTTCTTGGCCTTGCAGGGTAATTAAGGATGTAGTAGGCAGGTTAAAAAGTCCGAATTCCTCATAATTCTTTTTTTCAATGTATTTGGTACAGGGTCTCAGGATGCAGCTCGGACTCCTACTGAACCTCCTGTTTTCAGCCTCCCCACGGCTGCGACTACGGGTGTGCACCACTACACACGGTCTCAGGGGCCAGCATGCCCAGGAGCAGGCGCAGTGCAGCATGTGCTACTTGGGTCCTCTTAATTCTTGGATCTTCAGCTTCCAGCATGAATACCTGGTGCCTGCACTGTCTGGGGCAGTGCCACCACTACCTGTGAGCCCTTCTCCACCAGGCAGGAACCCCAGGGGCTTCCTCTTCACTCCTAACTTTACTATCTGAACTTGCAGTCTCACTTTCCCTCTGGGCTCTGTAATGTCTTTCCTAATGGAATGCCCATCCCTAGAATATTCTCAGAGGCCAGATCAACACCAAATATGGAAGAGAGGGTCTTCCCTCAACTCCTAGATTCAATAATGTTTGTTTTCCATTCCTGATCTCACTCTATCAGTTAACTAGCCAGGGCCCCAGAACATACACTGGAGTGTTGTGGTCAGTGTGTGGTCAGCACCAGATTTACCAGGGCAATGGTCTTCTCCTTGTCCTTGGAGCGCTGGTGGACTGAGTTCTACATGAGGCCTCTGGCTGCCCCCATGACCCTAACTCTGTGATCACCTTGACCTAAACCCTAATTATGTGGACTGGTTTGGGGGGAGCCCACTTAGAGCATCCAGCAATGCCAGTACATGGGAATTCCTGCTCTTCCCCCAGAATGTACAGGAATTCACCTGCTTCTCTCTGGGTGTCAGCTCGAAGCTACACTTGCTTTCTAGTTATCTTATTCTATCCTGCATGTTTTCTCCTGTTTTTGTTTGCCCTTCTGTTAGGCCTTGTGACAATAGCTCCTTGTTTTGGCCAGATCAGTAGGAGCGCCTCTCACTCACAAATATCCTGAGGACAGAGTCCTTCAGGGCACTTCTTAATAGTCTGTTTTTCATTCTAGCCATGCAGATGGCTTTGGATCCTTGAGTCACCTGTGGGTAAGTTGCCTGTCACATGCACACATGCTCAAATCTGGCAGAACTCCCTGCACTTCCTTTGTGCTCTTTCTTGGGGTTCCTGGCCTGGCAGATGCCCTTGTTGAGCCATACTTCTTTCAGGCTTAAAATGCTCCAACATAGGAGGGAGTGGTTTCCTTGGATCTGGCTGGTGTGTGGGCACGGTGTCAAGACCAGGTGAAAGGGAATAGAACTCATCTTCTCAGCTTCGTTTAGCACCAGAAAAATGCCATCCCACCCATGTCCTTCGGTCTCACCGGTCAGGCGGTTGGACCCTCACATGGTCCCGCTGTATCCACCAGCTATGTAGCAATAAACACCCGAGTAGTCAGTCTGTCCTGTTATGTCTTTGCTTTGCATGGTGTTAATGGTGGAATGAAAAGGCTGGGTTCATGGGCCCAAGCTCTACCACTTCAATTTCAGGCTTTTCTTCATCCCTTTTTTCCTAAGGATTCCAGTTCTCTGCACCTCCTTTGAATCTTTTAGCTTTTCCCTCGCCCACAGAACTCCACATCCAGGTGTCTAACCCTGTACCTTCCCCTTCCAAATCTCAGCTGGGTTAGAGGTAGAGAGGGAGCTCGAGGGACCTAACTCTGTTTCCGTCTAGCTGCCCATAGCAATAGCGATCCCTCCGCAAGGTACAGTGCAGAATTTCCTGGTTCAGTGGGTTAAGAGGCAGTTAGCAAAGAGCTGCTCTGACTGCAGTGATTTCAGGAGATCCTCACATAGAGGGAGGCAAGCATTTAACATAAGACCGTCCCTTCCCACAGAGACTTAGGTGGTCGTCTCATGACTTTCCCTGAAGATTCTTTCTTCCTCTTATGCCTCTTGGATTTCCCGGCTGGCTTGTCAGCTGCTCTGCAGCAGCCCCAGCCTAGTGCGGCTTACCTAAGTCCAAGGTGCCGGGAGGCCAAAGAAAGACAGGCAGATGGGGTTAGGGTTGCACAGAGTGAAATTTATTGGGGCCTTACTGACAGAAGCGTGGTCCTCTATGACAGCAAGACCAATTGGATGCCTGCAATGTGGATTGGAAAGAGGGGCATCGTTATGGTCAGGACAAAAGTGATTTCATCCTGGATGGAATGTACCCTGTCTTAAGGTAATACAGGGAGGAATTGGGCACAGCTCTGCAAAGGATCCAGTTGCAAAGCTCTGTGTATCAGCCTTATGGTCTTGTGTGTTACAGTTTGCTTGGAAAATATGCAGGAAATGCAACTGGAGTCACTCAGGACAGACATGATGCTTACGCAGCATGGACGCAGTCATGTCAAGTTGAATCCGTACCTGTTAGGCCCCTGTTATAGTCAGAGTTTATAAGGGAAAGGGTTTAACATAGGACACATAATTTATAGGATTTTTAAAATTGGACTCCAGTCCTATTGGACTCCAAAGAGTCCAGTGCAATAGTGTGTGGGAGAGCTGTCCAAACACTAGAGACCCAAAGAATCCAGCTTAGAGTCTGGATCCTAAAATAACATCCTGCATGAATCCAGCTGAAGATCTAGAGCCCAAGGCGATGCTCCCTACAAGCCTGACTGGAGGCCTAGAGCCCGTGACAATATCTCATTCAAGTCTGTATCAAGCATCTGTACCTGGGAAGGCCCAAAGGTCAGTGATGGAAGCCAGAAAGTCTACATCAGGGGGAGGAAGGATCTTCCCTGGAGCCAGGAAGCAATGCCAGACCAGAGCTCTCCAAATAAGTACCACAGCTGTCCTCAGAGACAACAAGGTCTCCAGCTCCTCCAATGATGAGAACAGTGGAGTTCATACCAGGAAAGCCAGTGAGAGACCAGCTTCTCCAGCAGAAGCAATAGCAAACCATCTTCCCCTCTGGTTCTCCCTTTATGCTGTTGGTAGCAATCCTCAGGCTGGCCTTCCACACCCAGCGCCCCACTTCAGCCGGGTGTGACATGCTGACCCTTAGTTCATCCATTGGCTCTGACCTCACTGCACCTGGGTTGTGCAGGGGAGGGGGCAGCCTGGGGACTGTGTCACCTGGGGCTGGACCACACTACCGGCTGCTGCACAGATGTCAGGCAGCTCTTAGCATCCTTTGGGGTCTACAGATGCCCTTGTGGGCCAGCAACTGTAGGTGCAGACCTGGAAGTGGCTGACGTTTCTGTCTGTGTGACCTTGAGAAAATGGTTTCTGTGCCTTGGGTTCTTGCTTTCTCATTGAATGGACCACTTAGGACAGCTCAGGGTCTGGGTACAGGTGCTGCTGACTGGGGGCTTTTTCCACAATGAGTCAGGACCTCTGGAGACATTCTATAGAGGTGGCCGCAGCCCTGCCAGAGCAGTCCCAACTGTTTGTCTGCTTGCACACACCAGGGGTCTCAGCCCTTGATGGATGCTTTGCCAAATTCTTTTCTGCAGAATGATGGAACTAGAAACTCTCTAAGTGAGCCCTTGGCTCCTGACTGGAAATACACAGAGCACTGTGCTCAGCACATCGGGAACCATGTCTAAAAAGGTGCCATGTGCCCTATTATTTCTCAATGAAATTTGCCACACAAATCCTCAGCCACTGCCAGGTAGTGTATTCATGCTGCATGGCCTGATGGTCTAGGTCGAGCCCACCCCACCCACCACTCCTACCCCTGACTCCCTGCTCCCCTGTACTTGACTTTTTTTTTTCTCTTGTTTCTGAACTTTCATTTGTTTATTTATTTTTACAGCCAGCTCAGCCTGCCCCGAGGGCAGGACTGGCACAACATGTGGTGCCAGGGATCGAACCGCAGTCCCTGCAGCCGCCCAAGCTTTCCTAAGCAGGTGCTTTAGACCACTAAGCCATCCTGCTGGGCCCCTGTACATGACTTTTAAATGCCAAGTTTGCAAGGCCCATCCTTAGGTGACCCAGGACCTCTTCACCAGCTTTCCTCCCAGTGGGCGCACCCGGGTGCAGTCACTCTCAACAACCTCCCCTACACACACACACACACACCTGTCTAGGTGTGACTTCCCTCTGGTACCCTTCTCCACTTCTCCCCACACACAGGTCTGAGTGCCTTCAAGCTGTTCTTGGGCCACTGGAACCAGAGTTGACCCAAAGCTTGGAGCTGTCACATCCAAATGCCTACATGCAGGGTGCCGTGGGAAAGCAGTGAGGCCAGTCAGGAGTCAGAAGTGGGAACTCGGAGTATAGAGAAGGGATCCCGGTTTTTTATAGGAAGGAGGCTAAGGACTGAGGATTAGCTGATTTGAATGGTTTTCGGGCTCTGAGGCCCAGGAGAGCTGTCTCTGTCATCTGGTACCTGTCCAGGAGGAATGAAGTTAGGACCAGGGTGCTCAGAGTCCTGATAAAGAGGCACAGAGGCAGGAAGAAGCAGCTTACTACTCTGAGAGGTGGCTCTGTGTGTCCTCTCCCTCCAGTCAGTGAAACCCCAAGGAAAAGAGCGCCAAGAAAGACAGAAAACAAACACTCAGCTGACACAGGGGGAAGGAGCTGTTGAGGCCAAACTGGCCTGAGGCCAGCTCTCTCCAACTTCCTCCTTCCTGAGTGTAGAAGGTCTTACTGGGTGGGGAGCAGGGACGGTAAAGGCTGGCTGCTTCCTTCTGCTCCTCCTCCTTCTCCTCTTCCTCCAGGGTCCCAACACCTCCAGGCTGGGACTCCTGCAGGCCATCTTTGACTCCTGAAGCTGCAGGTCACTACAGAAGCAATATGACATCTTGCGTGCTACACCTGTGAGCTCCTGTCTAATGAGGAGTAAGCTCAGGTTCTGTTTGTTGGCTTCTGGCACTCATGTGATCCAGCTTTGAAGGAAAAACATTGCATCATCAAATAAACTGAGACTGACAGAGTCTAGAGGCCATGCCACACACCGGTGCTGAGGAAGCAGCGAGACCAAGCAGAGACCCTTGCTGCCCATGGGCTGTAAGTGTGGCCTCCCCGAAGCCTGGGCAGCACAGGTGGAACTCCAGGTCTGGGCTGCAATGCTGCAAGAATAACACAGTTTGTGAGAACACAAGACTGAGGCTGGTGTCACATGTCAGGCTGATGGTTCAGCTGTATTTTCCAACTTCTATGTTCAGGAAGTAGCTGCGGAGTGAGCAAGGCCTCCCCAGTGAAAGCAGGACCAGCGGAGGGACAATACTCATGCCTGCCTCTGAGCCCAGCAGGGGTGGAGGTGGGGAGGGGTGCCTTCCTGGGCCACTGGCTGCCAGGCCCTGTTCCCTGTCCTTGCAAACACTGGCCTGGAGCCCCAACAACACTCCCTGCAGGGCTTGGGCAGGGCACCAGGGTTACAGAGGTGTTTTGGAATGTCTGGCTGCCCCAGCAGTACATCTTCTTAAGAACTCTGTCCTTCCAGAGCAGCCCCAGTGGGCCCCAAGTCCTGAGGTAGTGGATCAGGGTGAATTCTGGCCTGGCCTCAGACTGTGTCTTTCTCGGATCCTGAATCACCCAGATCTGGCTTTGTTTGAAAGCTCTGAAAGAGGCTGCTTTGGAGTGGCTGGCCTCAGGGTCATGCAGGGTGAGGGCAGCGCAGGGGACTGGCCGGGGATCCAGGTGGGGCTCTGTTGGCTCTGGGAGCAAAAAAGGAGACGCAACTGGGGGAGATAAGAGCTGGTACTGGCAGGGCAGGGAACATGGGGTCAAGGCTGAGCTGGCCTGGCCGGGGCCTGGAAGCTCAGCTTTGGACCTGGCCAAAGGTCACCTGGTCCCAATACTCCACAGACTGCCAGATCTCAAGACTGTTTCAGCAGACAGATTCTGTGCAGAATTTGAGGCCACAAGCATGCTGCTATACCCATGATGAGGTGGGGGAGTGGGTTCTTTCCTGGAGATCTTAGAGGAGGCTGCAGTTGGGCTACCCCATGGAAGGTACTATGTCCACGAGGCCAGATGGGAGGAATTTAGAGCTGCCCCCAAATCCTTTGTTGCTGAGGACAGGCTCTCTCTCTCTCTCTCTCTGTGCCCCAAGGCTTTCAGATCTATCTGTACCTCAGATGAAGCAAAAGAGCCTGAGGAGCTGGGGTGGCGAACACCTGGGTCAGCTTCCATCCAGCAAGGTGAGGAGTATGGACAAGGGGTCCAGGGACTGATGTTTCATGCACTGACAACTTCTGGATAGTCTCAAGCTGCTCCTGAACCCTTCTGGATCTCAGGGTTCTCATCTGTAAAATGGGATCCCTTTCACATTACTAAAAGGATTTGGATGCGATGAAGGCCTATGAGACCAATCTGTAGTTTTTCTCCTGGTCCTTCCTGGATCTAACAGAAGTGCGCGGGAGCCAGGAGCATGGACAGTGGGCGGGTTACTTCCAGTTCTACCTGCATCTCCCCTGGAGTAGAGAGAACAGGCCACGCAGGCTCTTGGGTCACATTGGGAGGAGATAAGGTGAGCCCAGTCCCCAGGGTTCCTGAACCCAGACAAGCCAAGGATGTACACTGAGCAAAGGCCAGACTCAGCCCAGCACTGCCTGTAGAGGGTGTTCAGGGTGGAGGAGCTGACTGCAGCATGCTGGGTAGAGGGGTTGTGACTCAAACTGACAGGGACAAGCTCCACCATGGTGGAGACCCAATTCTTTTTGAGATAGGATCTCACTATGCAGCCGGGGTTGCTCTTGATCTCATTTTGTAACCCAGGCTGGTCTTAAACAATCCTCCTGCCTCAGCCTTCCAAGTGCTGGGATTGCAGGTGTACAGCACCTCGCTCGGCTAGAAGGGTTTTTGTTTTGTTTTTACCTTCCTCCTTCTTTTTTTTTTTTTTGTGGGACCAGGGTTCGAACTCACGACCTTGCACTTGCCCAGCAGGCACTTGTGCCTCGGAGCTATCTCCCCAGCCCCCTTCCTCCTTCTTATAGGAGTCAAAGGAGCCCCTTCCCAGGTACCTGGTCTGAGTTAAGATTCATGCCGGACCTGGAGTGTTGGGACAAAATGGAGCCCCGTGGGGATTTGCAAGATGTTGGATTTGATTCAAGTTTTTTTGCACATAAGAAATGACTTGGCTGTCTTGTTTCACAGATGAGGAAGCAGAGGCAGAGGGGGACTGAGGAACTCACCCTCGATGATGTGGAGGTGGTAGCAGGCCAGGCTGGGCACATGCCGGTGGGCTCTGACCCCTGCTCCCAGCTGCCTATACCATGAGCAGAGACTCCTCGGTAGGTGGCTCTGGGTTCAACACTGTGCCCCTGTCTACACTAGAGTAGCTCTCCTGCCTGCTGTGGGAAAAGCCTGCTGGAGCAGAAGTATGGCAGAGATCCCTGTCTTGGAAGCTAGGGCTGCTGCCAGTGGGTAGGATTGCTCCAGCTGCCCCAGCTGTGGGCAGGACTGCTCTCAGTGACCACTATACCCACGTGGCACACTTCACCTTGGGATCCAGGGAACCTCCGTGGTTGCCAGCTTTTCCGAAGCCCTGGGCAAGGTCCGCATGTGCAGGCCCCATCTCTCAGCCTTGGACGGCAGCCCCACGGGCTCCTAGCAGCCCGTCTCTGAGCCTCCTGCGCCTGGCCCCTGCAAGGACATATCAGTGGGAAGGAATCTCTGCAGCCATGTGGGTGGAACCTCCAACCGCCCCAACCATGCCGAACCTTGCCCTGAGAGCTCATCAAGAGCTGAGATGTCACCAATTTTCTGCTTACACTCCTAATGGCAACATGGCCACAAGGATGTTGCTGGCCACTGTGGCTAGTGTGGGGCATTAGGCTTTGGGCAGTACTAGAACAGGTGGTACTCTGAGTGTCCATGCTCATAGCCTTCACAGGAGCCTAGCTGGGTGTGGCCTGTCACCAGGCACTGTGACTATTGTGCCCTGGTAGCACGTGTCCTGTCCTTAGTGATGAGTCTTCGCCTGCCCTGGCCCCTATCTGGGTTCCCTTGACCGCTGGTCCCTCGTATTTTAGCCCAGGTGCCTGCTCTGTTTCTGGCCCCTAATAGGAGTTGGGCAGACTCTGCTTGTAGGCTGTGGGTTGGGGGTCTGGAAGACATTTTCTCCTGGGGCGTAGCCACTGAGGACTTCTTAAGCCAGTCTTCTCTTTGAAGACCTCAGAAGCCTGTAGCAGACGGAGGGGCTAGGGGAACTGAGGCGGTCCACTGTGCTCTTCAGGGGAGGTGCTCGCAGCCAGCAGGAGGGGAGGAGGATGAGCTAGTGGAAGTTGGCCTGGGCCTGCTACCCGGCTGGCAACCTGCCCAGCTATCCCGTCCCTGTCTCCGCTCTGCCTGAGAGGACTATGCATGTAGCACGGCACCTCTCCTAAGTTCTGGAACACGAGACACCACCCACAGCTTTCCTCAAAAGGACTTTCCTAGGCCCTCCAGAGACCTGGCCTCCCATCTGGCCTTTCCAGAAACTTCCTGTGGACCTGGTGAACAGAAAAGGCATATGGAGTAGGATCGGGTCATCAGCAAAGTCCTTCTTCCAAGTCCTCTGACCCCACTCTGGCCCCTCCCCCAGAGCTCCCAGCTGGAGCTGAGGTCAGCTCTTGCAGGGCCTAGGCAGCCACCTCCATGAGGCCCCTGTGGGAGGCCTCCCTCCTGGTGCCCAGCTCGGCTTCATCCCCCAGCGCCCGCTGCAGCACCAGCCGGAGGGGCTCCCGCAACCCCTGGCCATGAGCACTACCCAGGCAGAAGTAGATGATGGGCTTGGCTGCACTGTGTATGCCAGCCGTGAGAAAACTGAGGTGGTAGAAGTAGTGAGGGATGTGCCAGTGCAGGTTCCGGGACAGCCAGTAGATGCCGAAAGGCAGGCCACAGAAGAGGAAGAGAAGGACGGCCAGGAGGACCAGGGCAGGGAAGCCACGGGGCTGGTGCCGCTGAGGACCGTGCTCCATCCGCAGCAGGAGGAGCAGGCTGGACACGCACATGGCGCAGCACAGCACAGCCAGCAGGGCTGCCAGCACCACCCACAGCGTCCAGCACAGGTGGCTGCTGGACTCCCCAAGGAACAAGGTGCAGGCGCCCGTAAGCATCAGGTCCAGAAGCAGGCAGAGCGCCCAGATGAGTGCGCACACGCAGGTGGTCAGGTGGCGCGGGCGGCGGCACAGATACCAGGCGGGGAAGAATGTGGCCAGGCACTGCTCCGTGCTGGTGGCCGCCAGGAGGCTCAGGCTTACGATGTAGCAGAGGAACCTGAGCGTGGCCAGGCTGGTCTGGATGAAGCTCGGGAAGCTGACCTGGCCGGGCAGCAGGTCGGAGACCACAGCCACCATGTGGCAGCTGAGGAAGATGAGGTCGGCACAGGCCACATCCAGAAGGTAGATGGAGAAGGGGTTCCGGTAGGCGTTGCAGCTGAGCAGCCACAGGACCACAGCGTTGCCCAGCAGCCCACCCAGGCTGAGGAGCTCGGTGAGGGACAGGATGGCCAGGTTGAAGGCCATGTCCTCTGGGACGCTGTGGGAGGAACCCGCGTGCTTCGGGGCGTCTTTCAGCTCCATCATCGGCCAAGTGCGAAGTCCGTGGGCGGCTGGGAGGCTGAGGTTCGCTGGGCCTTTTCTGTGTTGGCACCCCTGCGGTGACAAAGACATCTGAGTTCTGAGCTCAAGAACCTGTGCTCTTACCCTGCGCACTTCTGAGGAAACGGGGAGTCAGGGGATGGAGCATGTGGGGTGTCTGCTGCAGGAGGCACCTTTCTTCTGAAGGGCTAAGGCATACAATGCACCCGAGCCATTATCCAGGCAAGTCCCAGCAGGTCAAGCAGACCTTACTGGGAGGTGTGGGAATGGGGGCTGAGACCTCCATGGCTCCCTCAGATCCATGAGTCCGGTTGCCTTTCAAAGGGGAGATAGTGCTATGTCCCGTGAGTGGAATGACCCTTGAGGGACAACGTGCCCTTGTCTTCAAGCAGCTTGTTGCAACTTGTCCAGGGTTTTCTTTGATCTTCTGAATGGGCTTATGGCCACTGGGCTCTGGGTCCCCCAGCTTGACTGCTGTATGGCCGTGGTCCTAGAACTGTGGCCACATAGTTGTGGCCCTAGTACCCTTTCTCCCTGCCTTTGGCCCTTAACAACTCCAAGCCTCTCACACCTTGCGAGGCTCTCTTTTCCCTACCTATAACTCTCTGTCCCTAAGAGGAGAAGAGGGCCCTGCCTGGTGGTATGGCTGGGAAGGGCCCTAGCTTTCTGCTGCCCTTTCTCCAAGATGGATGGCCTCTGAGGGCCTTGTGCGTTGAAGGGGCTCGGCTTCATGAATCCTCCCTGGCCTTCAGTTGGCGCCTAGCTCACCACCCCAGCTTCCCCAGTGACACAGAGGAATGCTGAATCTTATAGGGCTCTCTGGAGCTCAGCCCTCGGTCCACATATGGGCACCTGTCTCCAGGTGAACTCAGCCTCAGGTTGAGGTATAGCCACCTAGGCATCTGTGCTTACCTGTTTCATCCAGCTCCATGCTGCTACTTGTCCTATCCCATCACCTGTGGTGACCTGTCCCAAACCTCCCACCTGTGATTGTTCTCACTAAGCACTTGGTGCCTGGAGTTGGGGAGACGAGACAGGGCCTTGCCTCTCCCAGAGGTGGGCTGTGGTCAGGTATGATGCCTGGTTGCCCCCTTCTGCCTCAGTGGTGGCTGCTCCTCTGTTTACCTGGGAGGGAGTGGGCTGTGAAAAGCTGGCTCCTCCCTCAAGGCCATGATTGAATCTCCAGCTCTTTCCCTTTAGGATAGGAGTGGCAGTGACAATGTAAGTGGCAGGGTAGGGATGGGACTCCAGGCTGAAGCTGGCCATATAATGAGCATAGTGATACAGGCCCTGGTCACCTCTTCCTGCCCAGAGTCTCTGTTGCTATAACTAGACCAAGGTGAAATGACAGGGCTTGGGTGGGGCCACTCAGTGGAGAGGCAGCCTGAGCCCTGCCACCCCAAGAAGCTGCACCCTCTTGGGTCCAGTCTGGATCTCCCAGCCTGCAGGGCCTAGAAGGTAGGTAAAGCTCTGGGTGGAAAAGCCAACCTCACTTCTGGTGGGATGCCCTAGTAGGTGGCGTGGTGGCCATCAGCAGGGCCCTAGGGGGCCTGGTGAAGCAGCTCTGCATAGGCTGGGCCCTGGCAGGAGACCCTACTGCCACAATCAGAATGAGAACAGAACAGATGCTCCCCTGCTCAGGAAGCTTGGGTGGGGTTGCTACACTCCAGCCACGAGCGAGGCAGAGTTCAGTTTGGGAATATCTCAAGTGTACTGTCAGGGACCCCCATGTACAGTCCTGTCCACCCATCCTGGAGAAGCCTGCAGGAACCAGGGAAGCTCTGGCTGCAAAAGACTGGGTGGGCTTCCCCAGCCCTGTGACCTGGTGGGGGTGAGCAGAGGGAGAGGGGAGGTCGGACAGGAAGTAGATGAGGACAGGGTTGGGGTGGGTGACAGGGAGGGTATGGGTCAGCAAGGTTC
The DNA here is from genome assembly GCA_004027025.1 of Myocastor coypus. Taxonomy (NCBI): domain Eukaryota; kingdom Metazoa; phylum Chordata; class Mammalia; order Rodentia; family Myocastoridae; genus Myocastor; species Myocastor coypus. Next base: position 2,497 of record PVJA010036030.1, on the reverse strand, counting down.
ATTGGTCTCTCTTCCTTGGGGCCCTGCTGCTGGGGGCTTTGTGTGAGACCATCTACCCACCAGGAGGTTTGGAGGGGGCTCAGAAGGTGGGGTCTCCATACCAGGGCACAGAAGCTTAGAGAGGTGGAAAAGCTGGCTGAGAGGGAGGAGAGGGGAAGAAGGGCAGAGAGTCAGAACGGGGAGGAGCCGGGCCTTAGCTCTGTCACCAGCAAGCCGGAAGGAGAGTCGGGAGGGGTGTGGGTGTGGTTCTGCTCTTGGTAGACAGGCTTCGGAAGCCCCCATGCTGGACAGCCAGGACCAAGGGGCCCTGACACTGCCCGGGACAGGTGCTGGGGCGTGGTTGTCCCCTTGTAATCAGGTCCAGCCCCTACCTCCAGCACGTGACACAGCAGAGCACAGGCGAGATAGCCAGCAGAGGGGGAGACGCCATTCAGCTGAGCTCCCCTCCTGGAGCACAGCCCAGGGCCGAGGGTGGACGAGCAGGGGTAGAAAGTGTCCCTCCTTTGAACTGTGTCACACAGCTGTCCTACTCCCGCCCCTCCCCCAACCGGCCAGCAGAAGAGCTTGGAAGCCTAGGAAAAGCCAAGCTCCTGGACTGACCCCAAGGCCCGCCCTGACCAGCGCTACTCACCACTGGGTCCTGCCTGCCCCAGCCCCTGGCTGCAGAGCTGAGCTGGCCAGGCCGAGGGCTCCAGTCGCCAGAGCTGTGGGCCGCTTCTGCCTGGTATAGGCCAGCCCCTGGAGTCACGTGGTATGCGGTGGAGATGGGGCTGCTGGGGAAGAAGTCTCTCTGGGGACTGTCTCTCTGCTTGGCTTGGATCCCGCCCAGGTGCGGACAGCTAGAGAAGCTGGGACCCTCGCCGCAGCTTTCCGGGCAGGCCTGGCAATCCGAAAAACTACAAGATTTCAAGGTGGAGCCAGGCCAAGCAGTGAGACCTCACTGGCACTCAGGGACACAACCCCTGAGGGAGGTCTTTTAGGGACCACTGCTCTCTACCCATAATGTAGAGGGGTCAGCCACGTGCCTGACCACCGGTGGATCGTGTCCTTGCACTGAAAGTGTCTGTGTCTCTTCTGAGTCCAGAGGTCACCAACTTGCCTCCTCCAGGGTGCCTGGGATGTGAGGAGCAGAGGTGGATGACAGCCCAGAGGGCCCTTTCTTCCCCTCTTCAGCCCTGGGTCGTCAGCCAGCCAGCCTTGAGGAACTGCTGCATGTACAGCTCCTGGAGGAAGATGGCGGGTGGGGTGCAGACTCGTGTTCAGTGACACACTGTGAGTTTACTGGTACCTGCTTGTCTGAAAAGGGAAAAATCTCCTTACAAACTGCACCCTCTGCTGCCCTGCTGTCCGCGAGAGCCCGAGGCTGCCGGTGGAGGGACAGAGGACAAGTACAGATTCTGGCTTTTGATCTCCCATTGCCTGAGTCTCAGCAACTGTCTTCAATTTTATTTTATTATTTATTTTTATGAAGCTACAACCCCAACCCTTATTTATATATTTATTTTTAAGATGTCTTTATGCTTTTCGTACAGGGTCTCGCTATGCAGTTTGGACTCATAGTGATCCTCCTGTCTCAGCCTCCTCAGCACTGAGATTATAAGGGTGTACCACCCCACGGGGTTCTGGGGACCAGACCCGGGTCCTTGTGCTTGCCAGGTGGGTGCTTAGACTACTCAGCTGTCTCTCCAGCCCTGTCCTCAATTTTATATTAGGGGAAAAAAAAATCTCAAATTTTAGGAAGAGTTGCTAGAACAGCACAAATATCATTGTATGTTAATGTTGTCCACACTTGTGCTGTCCAGCTATCTACCTTTGGCAGAGCTGGGTTGGAGCAAGGTTTTTAGCTCTGGCCTTTATTTATGTCTGTGGACATCCCCAGGAGAACCAGCTTCATGTATAGCAAATGCGACAGTCACACTCAAGACACTGAATGTTGGCGCGGTGCTAGTGTCTGGTATGCACTTGTGCTGTCTGTGAAACTTTTGTCTTTCAAGCTTTACCGCTTCGCTTCCCTCCCTGGTATCAGCCAGAAAGGCCAGGGCCCTGCAAACCACTCCGGGGCTTGGCCAGCCACTCCCTGCAAAGATCTGTCGACGGGGGCACTGTAGGAAGCTGCCGAGCTGGAGAAGAAAGGGTCTTCCTCTTTCCAATTTTGTTTCCTGTTCTGGCTTTTGCTGCTTTTTGCTGTTAGTTGCCCAGCAGTGGCTGCAGTTTGTTTGCTCAACACTTGGAAAACCAGGTCCTTGTCTGCCATCTGAGACACTGGCCACCTCGGGCGGCACGCCGCTTCTCAGAGGTCTGGGCTGCAGCTCTGAGGCCCCATAGATTCTGAACATTAATCATTCTATTCTCCTCCCTTTGCTTCCTGACTCTGGAGTGGCCTGTCTTCAGCTGATTCTCTGTAGCACTTTCACAGTATTTTTTTACCTTTTTGAGTCTTGCGTATTTAGTGTGTAATACTTTAAAAATCCACCCTGTCAAAATGATGTTAGTGCCC
>PVJA010036029.1:0-16125 GCA_004027025.1 Myocastor coypus | reverse complement strand
ACTAAAAACTAACAAAAATTACAAAACATCACATAAGAAATAGGAATCCCTTCTATTTATGGTTTTATGAAATTAATGTAACTTTGGTAACAAATCCATAGTTATTTTTTATATAAGCTAATGCCAGTTTTGAATGTGTATATCAATCTTATAATTAAATGGCAAAATGAATGCAGTAATATAAAGTGAGATGCAAAGGAACTCCTGACTACTTAAAGAAACATTGGAAAATGATACAAAATTAAAACTAAGTAATCTTAGGCCAGTGAGATAGCTTAGCAAACTAAGCTCCTACTTAGGCAAGCACAGGGACCAGGGTTTGATCCCCGGCACAACATGCTGCACCAGCTTGATCCCCAGGATGCACCAACCGAGCCACGGGTGCCTGGCATGGTGATGCTTGCCTGTAAACCCAGTGCTCAGGAAGCTGAAAATAGGAGGATCACTACAAGTCCAGCTGCATAGTGAGACTCTGTAACAAAGACATTAGAAATCAGTAAATGAATAAATAAATAAATAAAATACTCTTGTACATGAAAAGATAACAAACACTAAGAAAGCAAGGAGGCAATCGCCAAGCAGAGTATGTATACAACACAGCAATGTCACAATGCCTGCCTTGCTACCATATAAGGAAGCTTGAGCATTAGCAAAAAAGGAAAAATCTCAATAGAAAAGTGAGCAAGAGTTTTGAATCTGTCCACCACAGGCAAAAGTAAAGGGCTTTAAATATATTTGTGAAGTACTCAATCTGGTATGTACAGAAATAAAAATGAAACCAAAATGAGTTTGCACTACCTATTAGCTAAAGAGTTTCCATTCAAAGCTGACTTCTTTGGCCCAGGAATTCTCAGGTAACTGGTGGTAGTTTAAATCAGTAAAATGCCTGCTCAGAGATGCACCCAATACCTAGCGCAGTGCTTTCCCTTGCAGGTCCATATCTAAGAGTGATTTACCCACAAGCCTTAGCTACTTTTTCTCAGGGCCGAGACACGATGCCTACCAGCCACAGCTTACAGGAGGAAAGATTCAGTTTTGGTTCACAGTTTGTAGAGGTTTTGCACCACTCGCTGGGCCCAAGGCAGGGCAGCATGGCAGCATGGCAGAGAAGTTTTGTTCATGGCTTGGCAGCCGTAAACAGGAAGAGATCAAGGGACGAGAGAGGGGGAGATCTACCCCTCCAGAGCACACTCCCAATAAGCTAGCTCCTGTGGCTGATACAGCGCATTTAGCTGTAAACTGTTCTTTTGTTTTCAGGAGGGACATAAAATTTACTCTATTTTCAAAAGATTTCTCATGTTTTCTTTCATAAATTGTGGAGACAGTGGGTTCCCAAGGAACACACGCATGCTGTTACATTTTCTCCCATAGGATCGCACTGTGAGTCAATAGGGGGCAGGGGTCACCATGGCCCCTGGCCACTGAATGGAATACAGTTGCTAGAAGCAGGAGCTCTGTGTCCAAGTTGGCTGGGGTTCTTTGTCAGCAAGTGACAGAAATACAGGTCAAACTAGATTAAGAAAACAGGAACTCATGACATACTGGAATCTAGAAAAGGCTGGGACAGCACAGCTAGCAAAAGGCCAAAGGTGGCTTGGGGTGGACTGTGGTGCCTGCCCAGTCCTGCCCCAGGCTCTGGGACACCTCCCATCCCTCGCCTCCTCCTGGTTCTCTGGTCTCGCAGTGCAGATCATCTTCCTCCAAGTGGCTGAAACTCAGCTACAATTCCTGGGCTTCACATCTTCCAGCTGCAATCACTAGGCACAGTGTACCCCATGCAGGCCCTTCATGGCTCTGATGATAATCTTTAAAACATCCTTAATAAAGTCTCTGATTTGGTCCAGGTCAGGGATTGCAAAGTCCAAGTAAATTATCCTCACCCTAAGGTAAAGTCAGGCCCACAGGCTGCTCCAGAGTATGATGCATGGCCCTTTCTGTTTCTTTCGAAACTTTTTTTTTTAACCATGTATATTGTTGTTTTTATAGTAGTTACTCAGAGGAAAAGGTGTACTCCTGATGTCTTGTCTAAACACCATTAGTGCATACTTTTATTCTCAATGAACTAAGACAAAGTAGCTACATATCTATCATATATATATATATATATATATATATATATATATATATATATAATACATGTATCCTTGTATATAGTAAACTGTTGAAGCTTTTTTTTTTAAAGAATTTATTTTATTTATTTATTTTTTCCTTGTTTCATAAACTTTGTTTATTCACTCATTTTTATGGCCGGCTCAGCCCATCCCAAGGGCAGGTCTGGCGCAGCATGTGGTGCCGGGGATTGAACCGTGGTCCCTGAAGCCACCCAAGCTTTCCCAAGCAGGCGCTTTAGACCACTGAGCCATCCTGCCGAGCCCCTTTTTTTTGTTGTTGTTTTTATGGTACTCAGGATTGAACTCAGGACCTTGTGCTTGCCGGGTAGGAGATTAGGCCACTGACCTATCTCCCCAGTCCTACCTGTTAATTCTTAAAGGAATCCACTAAGAGCATTGAGGCCCTGAGATTGAATCACCTCCACAACCCTCATAAGTATGTGCGGGAGGCTTTGGAGGTCCATTCATGTGTAGATCACGACAGTGCATGAGTGGCAAGCACAGTGGATAAGAATGAGTGTTCCAGGGTTATTCACAATAGCAAAGTACAATAATTTTACCAATTGTCATGAATTCATACAGTGGAATATGTAAGTGACTCAACTTTAAACTTCGCACACCATTGTTGAGTATAAAAACAATCTTGACACAATTCATACAGATGAGAATATACAGTTACATTTATAGTTCAAGAAGAGGCAAAACTAGTCTATAAGTCAAGAAAGTGGTGATTTTGATAGTGATAGAGACATGAGATCTAGAAAGAGCTTCTGAAGTTTAGTAATATTGTCTTCCTAGCATTTGTTTTAGAACAGAATAACAAAAATTCTTTAAAATTCTTATTAAAACATTAAATATAAAATTTAATGTTAGGTAAATACTGACATACATTTATGTTCCCAATAACTATACTTATACAGAGTAGTGATTAATTTACCAGTTATTAGAAGAAAAGGGAATGAACTAAAATAATGTCTTTTATTTCAAATTTTGTAGTGACCCTATCCAAAAGAGAATTTGATAAGGAACATTTAGGATTTATCTAGTTTCCTCTGAAATTCATCTTAATTCTCTGTTATTTCTGTCTCTCTCTCTCTCTCTCTCTCTCTCTCTCTCTCTCTCTCTCTCTCTCTCTCTCTCTTTCTCTCTCTTTCTCTCTCTCTCTCTCTCTCTCTCTCTCTCTCTCTCTCTCTCTCTCTCTCCTTTTTTCGTATTCTTTAGGGAAGGGCCGACAGGCTCTATAGGGTGCTCAGGATCTCACTACACAAATTGGACTCATGGTGATCTGCCTATTTACAGCCTCCCAAGAACTGGGAGTACTGGCGCGTGCCACAGCGCCCAGTCTCAATGGCTGTCTCAGTGCTTCTCAGGAGTGGGGTTGGCACAGAAGGTGCGACCCTAGGCCCTGCATCTGCTTGCAGGCACTTTATTTATTTATTTACTTATTTATTAGAAACATTGCCATCTTTAATAGTTAAATAAATTTGTTCTAAGGTGCATTATCTTTAAAAATATTTTGAAGAGGAAATTTTAAAAAACTGTAACATTTTGGTACATTTTATTCCAGTCTCTCCTTCCCATTCACAGTTTCTTTGTTTTCTAGAGCAATTATAGTCATATATGTACATGTTTATAATTTCTATAAAATGTACCTATAATTAATGTTTTCCAGTGTTATTCATAAATAGTATGGCTTCAAAATAATAGATCAGGAGAATAAATTTTGGTTTTTCTGACCAGTTCTAGCATAGCATCTGGTACCCTGTACATACTTATATACAGTATTTATTAGTTTTAAAATTTTCCCCAAAGTTTTGGGCATTCCAGTTATTGACATCTTTTTTGCTTTTTAAAAACAATAATAAAAGATGCACATTCTCCCTTTTCTTATGTTGGATTATTCCCTTATGGCAGCATGCTAGAAAAGAATATACTTCCTTATGAATGCTTGAAAAGAGCGTGCTATTGTGTTATAGTAGGAAGTTGCAGTCATAGTGACATTTAAGATAAAGTTCTCTTAGGCACTGGAGGGTATTCTAATCAGAATATATTCATTAGCATTTGAAACATGAGGATTTCTGAATAAACTTACTGTCACCGAACACCATAATCGATATTCATAATATTGCTAAAATTTAAAACAATTAACAAGTGACAAGATCCACTGAGCTATTTGGCTGGCCCTAATCTTAATTCTCAAAGACACTAGAACACAATTAGAAGGAACTTAAATACCATGAGGTCAAAGTATCAATAGAATTTGTGATAACACACTGATACATGTGCACGTTGTATTAAAATAATTCATAGATCTTATGAATTCTGAGTGTAGTGTATAAACAAGGAATAAGGAAGCATCCATTACATATGAAAATCACAGTAGTACTTATATTCTAGGATATAAATGGTCACACAAATCAATCTTAAGTGTGTACCTAAAATGCCTCTATATTGATATCAACTTCAAAAGGATTCTTATTTTGGAAACATATGCTGAAAATCACTAATAAAAGTATTTTAATGACAGCTTCCTCTGCATGCCTTCTAAGCGGCTAGCCATGTATATTTTTATAAGGTATGTCTATATTGCAAAAACGGCCTGAAAACTTTAAGATTCAGCATTGTATGATATCATCTTGAATAGCAAGGAAGTAATGGTGGATTCTCAATGTTTTCTTCTTTTATACATGTGATTAATGAATACGTAAAATACTTCTATATCTTGGTTTTGAAGTATCCTGAATGGTCAAATGCATTCTAGGCACAAATTTATTACACTTTTTTCACTATGTTGACTCAGAGTCATTTTTAAAAAGGAAATTTCAAACAAAGAAATGATGGCACAACCACACTGTTCTGCCCATCTGAGGACACAAAGGGATTGCAACGTAAAGCAGACTCTGTGTCCTGCATGAACTGCCAGCCTAGAGGTGGTAGCCTATGGCACTTAATCTTGATTGTTACCTTAATGATAAGAGACTCCTGCATATTGAATGAATTGGTAGGGCACTGATAGTGACTTCAGAGCTGAGCTGGTTATGAGGAGGGAGAATGGGGTTGTGGTGGTCCTGGGGAGTGTATCTGGCCCTGGCCTCCAAATGCCCATCAACCAATGAATGGATAAAGATGATTTTTAAAAAATACAATGGTGTCCTTTATTTAATAATAATTTTTAAAAAATCATCTCTAACTTTAAGTGTTGGAATGGATTTTATTAGAATTTGTTGTTGAGGTCACTCCCTAAAACCATCACTTTCACATTTGTGTGTGTGTGTGTGCTTATTATCACACCTAAGGAAAGTCCCTCAGCTCTCTCATTTACAATCAGTGTGAGCTTGTAAGAGTTTAGGGTACACCAAGAAAGGGCCACCTGAACTGAATATTGGTTAATTGATAACATCTGAGAAAATGCCCCTGATTAGTTGGAGTAAGTTGGCATCTCTAAGGCAAAACCCAAGGGTAGCCTTGTCGATGATCCGTATCCTTTGTGACTGTAGAATGAAGTTACACAGGGATTTCTCAGTTATGACCTCTGTTTCCTGGTGCCATCATCACTAGCAAAACTTAAGTAATTTCTTAGCTATGTTAGCAGTATATTCCACAGGACAATTTGCTCATGTATTGTTGGTAACATTTTGAAGCATAAGATTTTAACAGGTTTTTATTTCAGAAATTTAAAAAATCAACCTATATATATTAATTTTTACTTCTAAATATAAATGAACATCCTAAATCATTTCTGTCATTCTTCTAAAATTTGATAGTACAGGGATAGGGAGATAGTTCATTAGTCTAAGTGCCTGCCTGGCCAGTGCAAGGATTTGGGATTCAATCCTCAATACCCCATGTTGTATGGGCCCTGGGCACTGAGCTGGCCACTGAAAGCAGGTGTGGTGGCTCACGTCTGTAATCTCAGCACTGGGAGGCTGAACACAGGAAGATTACTTCGAGTCTGAGCTACATAGTGAGACTCCGTATCAGATAAATAAAATAAATAAATAAATAAATAAATAAATAAGATAGTATATAAAAATGGTCATATTCATGTTTTAGTAATTGAAAAGTAGCATAACTTGAGATCAGTGATATAATATGAGGTATGTTGTACATGCAATTACAGTTTTTGGAACAAAATTCTCTCTGGTATAAAAGCTACAACTGAAGAGCACACATTTTACTGTACATAGTAAGCTATAGGCATAAAGTGGCATATTTCACACAAAAAACATAAACTTCTTAAACATTTTTCTGTATCTTAAAAGTTATACATATATATCATATGTATTCATTTATTATGAATATGAATTAAATTATTAATAAATATTTAATGAACTCTAAGACTTTTTAAACACAGCTACTAATACTCTTTTCTAGATTTATTAAAAGACCTAGACCTTAGACCATACTCATAAATGAAATAAATTAGACTCACATGTATAAATATCATATTATTTCCCTGGTGTGAAAAAGTAAATAAGATTGAAATGTATGATCGGTATTGTGAAATGGGAAGAGATTGTTTAAAGAGAAAGACAAACTAAGGTGAGGAGAAGGGGACATGCAGAAAGGGAAAAGTTTTTAAAAATATAGATAGTTACAGTACTAGTTTATAGATTAGTGTGCTACTATACAACTAGTTTCTCTTAGTTCCCTGAAAAACAAGTTTCGTGCTAATATTGTTTGAAGAATATTTTATGCACATGTCTTGTATTCTAAGTAATTACTTTGAGGGGCCATGGAAATAGTTCAGTAGCACAAGCGCTTGCTTGGCAAGCACAAGGGCCTGAGTTCAATCCCCAGTTCCATGGGGTGAAGGGGAAGAAAACAGAAAAAAAAAAAAAGAAAGCTAAGTAATTACTTTGAATATAACAATATACAATGTATTAACTATTGTTATTTTCCTATTATTTTGTTTTGAAATTTTGTTTTATATTTTTTCTCATAAAATATGAAGTATTACTGATAGTTAATAAGAATTAGTTCCTTTCATTTTAGTTTACGTTTCCAAAGTGAGGTCAAAATCTACAGACTAAATAGCTCTTCCCATAGAGCAAGTCTGTAGGTCAAACACGGTAAGTATTATTTTGTTTTGTATTTAGGTTTAATAAGAACATCACATACTACATGTAGAGGTCTCAAACATGAGTTCAAGTCAAATCTGGGGAAGTCTAATTGTGCATTAACCTCCTTTCCAGCTACAATGCTATGGAATATTTATTTAACATGAGTATTCTGATAATCAAACTAAAGTCAAACGAAAAATTTTTAACTATGTAGTACAAAACCATATAAGTTCACGTAGAAAGTCAAATGTAAGTCCTTATATCCTTCTTCACTTCCCTTGGGGAAAAAGGTTCACATACAGTTAACATGTTAAGTGCCTGCTGTATACCAGGCGTTAGTCTACTCACTTTCACACCTGTAGTATCACTTAACTTTTAAGTGTCAGCAAACAAAATCTTTCTTCATGGCATGAATAAGAGAATTTTGTGAGAGTTTTTGAAACCATTAATTGCCTGGTTTGGGTTACATAAAATGTGAGTATATAATCTTTTATGGACTGTGTTCTCAGCAAGATTGTGGTCTGGTTATTATAGTGGCCATATTTCCTAAAACAAAGTGAATTTGTTTCACATCTGTTCTGTGTCTTCAGTACTTTACATTATCTTGATATAATGGACATTTGTTTTGATTACTCTCAGCCTATAGCCCTAAAGTCTGTGTAGTATTGTTTCACGTTTATCCTATAGGTTTCTGTGATTTCTCTAGGGATAGAAAAAAAAAAAAAAAAAAGGTGTGCATGCTATTAATGGTGCTGTGTCTACTTTGATCTTTATCACTATACTTCTGAGTCTTAAAAACATTGGTGTTCTCACAACTGGGATTTGTAGTCACCTTTTCAACTATGTCATTGGAATACTTTTCCATAACCATTACCGCCTGGACTTTAGGAGAAACTGGAGCTAGGGAGGAAGCAGCAAGTTTATACAGTTGAAAATCAAGCATGCTAATATTTCTCCATGGCAGTGCTGTTCAAGCATGCCAAAACAGAATGAACTGCTATGCCGTGCTCATCCATTTCTCAAAGATTTTGCTCTTTGTTTGTCATCCCTTACTGCTGATTAATTTCTCTTACCTTACACGTTATATATTACTGTCGAAATGTTAATACTGATGTTGTGAATCTTAAAGTCACTACTTCACAATTCCATTTTTTCCTTCTTCCATTGTGTAAGCAAGTTTACTGAATTATATACTAGTAAGCCCTGTATCTATTTTCTCGCTACCATTTAAACTTTAGTTCTTCATCCCAATTTGGATTTTCATTCCAGTCTACCTTGAAGAAAAATAAAGCTCTCCTCATCAGTGGCCGACATTCTTTCTAATCTTATTAAAGACTTTTATTCAAACTATTCATGTTTGTAGCAGCAGGTGACATATTCCAATATTTTTCCTCAAAATATTCAGCTGTACCTTTCATGAACCTCTAAAGCTGTTCAGCTCTTGCTTTTGCGATTCTTGGCACCTCTTTATCTACCTGTTCTGTAAACCTTGTAAGTTTATAAGTGCCATATCATGGTTATCTCTCTATGTTCTGCTTTTAGTATTATCAGTTTATTAATTCAGAGGAACTTTGGTGTAGTCCTGCTATCTACCTCTCAAATATGATTAACTTTTGGTCTTAAGAATTCCACTGAAGACAATTTTCCTAGAGGAAAAAAAAATTTCTGTCTATAATTTAACTGAGGAAATAGCATTTCATACTGAAACTCCAGATAAATGTTTATGCATTTCCAAACAAGTAAAGCAGTCTGATCCATTGTTATACTTAAAAGCATTTTGCATATATACATATATATATATATATATATATATATATATATATGTATATATTTTAGGTATTGGGGATAGAGCTCAGGACCTTGAACTTTCCAGGCAAGCTCTTATATTGCTGAACTATCTCCCAGGCTCTTAAAAGCATTTCAAGGAGAAGTTGGCATATATAAATCCTAACTATGTAAAAGCAAACTATATAGTCACAAAAATAAATTCTGTAAATATAAAATATATAAATATATATGGACATTTGATTTTTTGTAATACTTCTGTGTTTTTCTAAATAAAATGTTTTCATTATATATTATATTAGTAATCAGAACAATTAAATACATATGCAAAGACTCATTAAACCCCTCCAAATATTTAAATAAGGAAGATTGGTAGAGGTGTTTCCTCCAGTTTAGACATTGTTGTTAGAACAGCTAGACATAAACATATATTTGTTCTAGAGGTAGTGTATGTCCTTAATATATGCACTGATTCATTCTATTGATCTGTGTTTTTAATGTATTTGGTACAGGGTACACAGTGTGTACAGTCTCACTACATAGATTGGACTCATAGTGATTCTCCTGTTTTCGGCCTCCCAAGTGTGGGGATTATAGGTGAACGTGGCCCCTAGCTCAGTCACTTGTCTGAGGGTGGGGCTAGTGTGGCATGCTAAGGATCCAGTCCTAGCCACTGCACTCTGCCTAAGCAGGCGCTTCAGTCCCCTGAGCTGTCTGGCTGGCTTTTTCATCTCATTGATTTTTAGAAAGTACAAGTTAAGCCCAATACGTTTGCTTTATTTGACACCCACATGCAAACATGATCAATGATTATTATATAATAACTATAAATGTAGAACTGTTGCATTGTTAACATTATATTCCATTGCATGGAGTTCTTTTTAATTTTATTTATTTATTTATTTGTTTATTTATTTATTTATTGGTTTCTGTATTTTAGGAAAGAGTCTACAGGGTCTCACTACGTAAATCAGACTCGTAGGGATTTTCCTGTTTTCAGCCTCCCAAAGTGCTGGGATCACAGGCTACATGGAGTTTCTACTGAGAGATCCCCAGGATCTTGGTCTGCTGATTATTGCCGCCTTCATCACGAACATGGGCCGTGAATCGCACGTGAAACTCAGTGCCGGTGCTTAATTCTAATAACAGCCCATGGTAGTACTGCTCCTATGACTCCAACAAGGCAAAACATTGGAGGCAGTAATTCTCTAAGGGTAAGTTGCTGACTAGTTGCACAGATAAGCACCAAACCAGGTTTTTAGGCCATGAATAAACATTGGTTAAGATTTCTAGATGATTCAGCCGAAGCCCTCCTCCTTCTTGTGTCTGGTTCTTTGCTTTCTTTTGTCAGTCACCAAGTTTACTTTTGTTCTGTGAAACATCATTGAAAGGTTATGCTACTTCTGGCTTAAGAACATCATCAAAACCATCAGCATTAGTGAGAGTGCAAGTACAGTGTTTATAGCAAATGAGAATCAAGTTAAAAGTAGATTAGCTTGGGACTTTAAATTTGCCTACGTTTGAATTTGTAAGCAGGATAAATGTAATTCTGATGGAAAGTCTTCCCTTCAAAATTTCTTATTTCTTATTATCTTTACAGTGAGCTTGTTGGATCTGGGCGGGGGAATAGCTGATCCGTATAAGTGTCTGCCTGGCAAATGCAAAGTCCTAAGTTCAAACTCTGGCATCAAAAGTAAATAAATAAATAAATAAATAAATAAATAAATAAATATGTAAATAGAGCTTGGCGATTTGCTACTTAATATGCCTACATGAAGAGGAAGTAAGCTGTCTTGGACGGACAAGGAAATATTAGAACGTGGGAAAGACACAGTTGCACATTAAATTTTGATCATTTTAGTGTTGACATCTCGATTCTCTGAGGCACGTGAAAGGACTTGTCTGTTTAAATTGTGGACAGACTACTGTCCTAGGCAATTGTACTGATCATTGTCATAATTTCTACCATGTTATCAGATGGCAGTATTATAGAAATGGAGAGAGACTGTTTTGGCAACTGAATTGTATTCTTTAACAATGGAAAATTTAGAGCTATATTGCAAAGCAGTTAAGAATCTTGTCCACATTTTCATAGCCAGCAAGACTAGGTTTGTCCACAGGCAGAGAAGTATTATTTTCACTAAAATTCAAGGTTATAAATACTAATATATATGCTAATATATAAATACTGCACTTTTATATATAATTTGTTAGTGGTATGAAATTACCCTAACAAATTTGAGATTTTGCAGCCAACTACATATTAAACTACTATCATATAAAACATCCACACTCACTAACATAATTAAACTATCTCAATTACAGGTCAGGAATATTAAATATTCTTTTCTTGCATTCATATGTTACATAGAATTTACATGTAAACGCAATTCTTCTTACAGGTGTCTCTCAGTGTTATGAAATTAGTCAACCCAAAGAAATAATGATAAGATCTAAAAATGGCCTGATGGGTGTACATATGATACCAAAAAAGGAAATCATTAAAGAGTGTTTCAAGGTATCTGACTAGAGAAACAGAGATGACTATTTTAAAGCTAGAAGAAAAAAGTAAGGAAAGTTTGGGCATTTGTGTATGTATAGTCAGTCAAGAGTGAGTCAAATAAAGCTGGCATACCATAGAGATATTATGAAGCCAACATATTCCTTGAAAACTTGTCTTGCAAAAGTAGTCCCTGTTCACAGTATTTCTCTGCATGCTAAGGTAATACTTTGGCAGTTCAAATATGAACAAAAGGTCTGTTGTGATTATAAATCCCTTTCCCTCTTCAAGTCATTTGATGCCTCTTGGCTGCAAGTGACCTAAAAATGTCTGGGTGCTGAAGCAAAGAAATGGCAAGGGACTCTTTGAATGTTTTTACTGACTCTAGGGTGGGAAAGTTAGCAGCCTTGGTGGTTTTTTTCAGGTAGAGGATTCACAATGTGCTCATTTTTCCAAAGACCTTTTCTGCGGCCTAATCAAGATCTTGTTGTTTGGTATAGGTCTGAATTTCTTTGACTTATAAGACTACTATTTGGCTGGAGTTTCATTGATGGATTTGAAGTAGAACTACTTTTTCTTCTACAAATAGTAGAGTTATCGAGCATCGTGTTAACCCTGGAGGTGCTTGGACTAACCTAAGAAGCCAAAAAAGACACCTGGGGAAATTCTGTGCAGAAGTGGAAATGAAAGATCTCTCACATCGCTGTTGGCGAATGCTAATTGCTTTCATTAAGTAGTAGAATTCATACTCCATCACTTAAGCCTGAACTGGCTTTATGATATACTTTGATCAATAGGATGTACCAGACGGGATGTTATAGAACTTTTGAGCACAGACTTTAAAATATCATGTAGATTCTTCTCTTTCTTTTTTAAAAACAATTTGCCACTTAAGGAAGTCCATTTCTGTAGACTTCTGTAGACTATAAAGGGAAAACTTGACTCACATGACCCCATCATTGCCACTGTCTTTTCAGGCTACAGACATGGAAGTCTGACCATTGTGGACCTCTTAGCAGATTCCATATAGAGAAACAGCTTCTTAGCCAAACTCAGCCAAACCTCAAAATCATGAAAAGCAATGGCATGTGATTGTTTCCAGATGCCAGTGACTAGGGCGAAGACTACTTTGTATGTAATGATTGCTAAGTGAGAGAGATTACTACTACAGGTAGGATGGCAGCTAAGCTAACTCCAATTCTATTACTCTCAGCCAGAATAAACTGATTGTGTAACTGCTCTGCTGCACGTTACACAGCTAGGTGGTGCTTTATCTCATCTTGTTCTGAGAAACCACTCTCCTGTAGTTCTCTACTAATTCCATTTCCTTTATATGTCATTTGTTGAACACTTTTCTTACTTCACCATTAAATATGGATGGTTTCAAGGTCTAATTATTGTTTACTTTCTTTTCCTATGACACAACTCTTTCTGTCTACTTATAACCCATGCCTTCCTCAGCCTTCTATTGTCCACATCTCCAACATTTCTTACCCAAGCCAAATTCCTACGTTGTCATTAGAATCTCATCTTCAGATGTGTGCTGGGAAGTAATTTAAGTGTTGAAGTATTTCTAACTTGGTCTTAAACTAAGCTCCTAGCTTCCCCCAGAATAATTTATGCTTTCTTGGTTACAAACAAAATACTTCCAAATAACTTATAAATAAATAACTTTAAAAATAATGATTCTTCACCTGCCTATTTGCTTTCTCCATAGCCACTCTTGTTGGCTGCACATCTAAGAGTGATCCTCTATTGTGTCTGTCACTGTCAGCCCTCACTGTGTTTTTCACAGTTTTATCTGGTATGTGTCTATTAGTTATATCCTTCTTCTTTCCTACTTACTCTAGAGCTTTCAGTGTTTATTACCTGAATTAAATACACCATCTCCTAAATGATTATTTGTTTTTATACTTACTTCTATTAAAATGTTTTTATAAATGGATAAATGAATAAATAGTCCATTTTATAAATGAATCATGAAAATCCTTCATAACATCACTCAGTAGCTCTCCTGGATTATAGCAGAACTTCCTATCTAGTGTGCTGGACAGAGTAACACTGTATATGCTGGTGAGTCTGTAAGTCAACAGGCTGCTTTCCAGAGGAAAATTATATATATATATATATATATATATATATATATATATATATATGTCTACACATAAATTTACCATATTTTACTGATATCAAGAATGTTCCATATGTAATTTATAGTAATTAAATACAACATTGCATATCATTCATTGCTCTAATTTTAAGAGACTGCTCATTTTTGTTTTGTTCTATTTTGTTTTGTTTTTTGTCTTTTTGAGGCAGGGTCTCACTCTGCCATTCAGGCTGACCTTGAGCTCACTTTTGTAGCCCAGGCTGGTCTTGAACATGCACTGACCTCCTGACTCAGCCTCCCAAGTGCTGCGATTACAGGCCTGTGCCACCGTGCCCATCTCATTTTGTTTTTTGAAGAAGTGTGTCTGGACCATAGTCCTGAAGTTTGAGTCATCAACTCTCTTTATCAAGTGTGACTACCTGGCTCCAGAACTCAACCGAGAGACCTAAGACTTTGACTGAGTTCCCTGGAGACCAAGACCTGACTGCTAGCTGAGTCCTTCACTCTCATCCTTATATGAGAAACTCCTGCTAACTGTTTACTTTGTAAATCAAATTTCCATGGAATGATCCCTTGCCTAAATGGAGATGACCTCTTTGTTCCTTATGCTCCACTTTTACTACTTACTTTTCTCCACATTCTGTAACAACTGTAAGTACTGTATTGTTGTTAGTACATGTCTGTAGTTTACATTCATTTTGCAAAGTTGGTGCATGTCTTAATTTCTTTTTTATTCCCTTTTTCTTTTCCTTCCTTCCATCTCTTGATCCCTCTCCCCTTTAAGAAAGACCTAAGTCCCTCCTTCCTATCATCTATGTATCATTTGCTCTTTATTTATAACTTAGATTTCTCTTATAAGAGAAGCCATGCTTATTTAAACTTACGTTCTCTTTATTTCACTTAACACTATGGTCTCAAGGTAGACCCACTTTCCAATAAATGACTGAAGTTTATCTTTCTTTATGGAAATATTTATCATTTTCCTTTCATGATTATTTAAGAGACCATCATAGCAATAAAATAAAGAAACATATGAAGAATGACTGAGTTGTTAGGGCTGGAAATGAAAAGTTGCCACGAGAATGCAGTGCTCTCTGCCAGCCTGAGCAAACAGGCTTTCATGTCTAGTGGGAAAAGACCCCAAAGTGTGTCGCTTCCATCAGGGTTAATAAGATAGCCCTGAAGAATCTCAGAAAGCGGCCTGTCAGCACTTTCCTTAGTAAAGGATCAGCAAGGTTTGTGAAGATCAAAAGTGCTTCAAAAACTTCTCATTCAACAAATTTGGCAAGACATTTCATTATATTCTCGCTTGGAAACTGTAATGTAACAAGACAAGCCAGTGATTACAAAATCAGTATGAACTTTGGTGTACAGGAGTCTTACGAAGCAAGAAGAATTTATGTTTCTGATTAGCATGTCCTTAACACATGCAGCTTTGGAGGATCAGCTAGCAACAGTATCACAACTTGTGAAAGTAAGAAGATAAACATCCATAGGAACCAAATGCCTTTAGAGCATTTGACTTTTTAGATATTACCTTGATTGTAAAAGCAAAGTAGTAAAGATTGAAACCTTTGTACATGTTCTTCTCTGAAGGAACTTTGTAGCTTATTGTAGAATGTGTCCTGTGATAGAGAACTTACTACATTCCTCACTTCTTAGGCTCTTTGGCAGAACATAAAAACAAGAAAGGCTGATAACAGAGATCAGAAATGAAGCCAGTCTTTAATCAACATAGCCATGCTACTCTCAAATCTACTCTGCTGGCTCAGATAAAAGTTGGCAAAAGAGCTTAATACACTGAGGTGCTACATGTCAGTAGGGTGTCCTTGCCAGAAGGTGAGAAGCCTCTAAGCGAGTAATTACAAAATCCACTTTCTGTCCCCACTGAAGCCATAGAAGCACAGAAAAGGCAACTTGGAATGACCACCTTTGGTTCACATGTGAATTGTTGGAGTTGGGAGATAGTAGTAATAATACATTTGTTGAATACTTACTATAGTTCATGCTTATTGTCACTAATTTTGTAGTACCACAGAGTCTAACTGCTTATGCCAAATGAAGAAGTTTATTAACTGGTTGAATATTTTGTCGATTCTGGACATTATATCTGAGATCCAAATTTATAATTAAATCCAAAAATTTATTGAGGCTAGAAATGGTGGAAAAGTTGGAATGTAAACAGGCATAGTTCTTGGTGGATAGAATTAAATAAGGGGAGGCTTTAGACATTGATAGTCCACCTTGCACAAGTTTATCATGCTGAAGGCTTACATTTGCAATAGCATCTTTAAGGGCAAGAGGTTGGCCAAAGGTGTGCAGCTCATTTTTTTGTGTTCTGATATATAGATACTTGAAATATTTGGATATCAATATACATGTTCTAAAAATACTCACTGAAATGCTAGAAATATGAAGTTATTTTCTTTTTTCTACTCATACTTTTACTGATATAATGTTTATCTCTTTCGAAAAGCAAATACTTATTGACCACAGACCAGGAAATGTACTAGGCCATGTAGGTATTTATGGAACAAGACAAGTAGTGTCCTTGAA
>PVJA010036028.1:0-21408 GCA_004027025.1 Myocastor coypus | reverse complement strand
AGTAAAAGACTTCAGTTTTTCCCCATTTAGAATTATGCTAGCTGTTGGATTGTTGTAGATGGCTTTTATCAGGTTGAGGTAGAGGCCCTCTATTCCAATTTTCTGTAGGACTTTGAACACGAATGAGTGTTGCACTTTGTCAAAGGCCTTTTCGGCATCAATTGAGACGATCATGTGATTTTTGGTCTTGGTTCTGTTGCTATAGTGTATTGCATTTATAGATTTGCATATATTGAACCATCCTTGCATCCCTGGGATGAATCCTACCTGGTCGTTATGTATAATCTTCTTGATGATTTGTTGTATTCTAATGGCTAGGATTTTATTGAGAATTTTTGCGTCAATGTTCATGAGAGAGATTGGTCTGTAGTTTTCTTTTTTAGTTACATCTCTTTCTGGTTTTGGTATCAGTGTGATACTTGCCTCTAGGAATGATTTTGGAAGGATTGCTTCTCTTTCAATCTCATTGAAGAGTCTGAGGAGTATTGGGGTTATGTCTTCTCTAAATTTCTTGTAGAATTCAGAGGTGAATCCATCGGGTCCCGGACTTTTCTTTGTCGGTAGGCTTTTTATCACATTTTGTATTTCATTGGCTATTATTGGGTTGTTGAGAATTTTAATATCTTCTTGATTCAGTTTTGGTAATTTGTACTTTTCTAGGAATTTGTTCATTTCATCTGTGGCTTCAATTCTGTGAGAGTAGAGATTCTCAAAGTAACTATTTATGATTCTCTGTATCTCTGCTGGGTCTGTAGTAATTTCACCCTTTTCATTCCTTATTGCTTGGATTGGAGTCCTTTCTTTCCTCTTTTTGATGAGGTTAGCTAGGGCCTCATCAATCTTATTTAATCTCTCAAATAACCAGCTTTTGGATTCATTAATTCTTTGTATTGTTTTCTTTGTCTCAATTGAATTGATTTCTGCTCTAATCTTTATAATTTCCTCCCGCCTTTGGACTTTGGATTTCGTTTGTTCTTCCGTTTCTAGTCAGTTTAAGTGTTGTGTAAGATTGTTTATTTGTTCCCGTTCTATTTTCTTAATGTGTGAGTTCAGAGCTATGAATTTCCCTGTGAGAACTGCTTTCATTGCATCCCACAAATTCCGATAGGTTGTGTTTGAATTTTCATTAAATTGTAGATACTGTTTTATTTCTCGTTTAATTTCATCTGTAACCCATTGGTTGTTGAGAAGAGTGTTGTTTAGTTTCTATGTAGTCCTGGAATTCCTATGGTTTCTTTCATCATTTATTTCCAATTTGATTGCACCGTGGTCAGATAATATGTATGGGATAATTTCTGTTTCCTTGCATCTACTTAAGCATGATCTATGGACTAATATGTGATCTATTTTAGAAAATGTCCCATGTGCAGCTGAGAAGAATGTGTATTTTGAGGTGGTTGGGTGGAACACTTTGTGTATGTCCACTAAGTGCAGTTGTTTCAAGTTCTGATTCAGTTCTGCCACTTCTTTGCTGATTTTTTTTTTAATCATGTTTTTTTTTTTTTTTTTTCTTGTTTCAGAACCTTTGTTTGTTTATTCACTCATTTTTATGGCCGGCTCAGCCCACACCGAGGGCAGGGCTGGCGCAGCATGTGGTGCCCGGGATCGAACCGCGGTCCCTGAAGCTGCCCAAGCTTTCCAAAGCAGGCTAATTAGACCACTGAGCTATCCCACCGGGCCCCATCTTTGCTGATTTTTTGTTTGCTTGACCTATCTTTTTCGAATAAGGGAGTGTTGAGGTCTCCTGTTAAGATTGTAGTATTGGATATCAGATTTTTCACGTCCATTAAGGTTTGTTTTATATAGCTTGCTGCTCCCATGTTGGGTGCATACATATTTATGAGTGTTACCTCTTCATCATAAATTTTCCCCCTAACCAGTATGTAGTGGCCTTCTCTATTTCGTTTGATCAGTGTTGGTTTGAAGTTTAGACTGTCTGCAAAGAGGATTGCTACCCCTGCTTTTTTTTGAGGTGCTGGAGCATGTAGTATTGTTTTCCAACCTTTAACTTTAAGCCTATGAGTTTCTTTATGGGTTAAGTGTGTTTCTTGTATACAGCATATTGTTGGGCTCTGTTTCCTTATACACTCTGCAAGTCTGCTTCTTTTAATTGGAGAATTGAGTCTATTTACATTGATGGTTATAATTGAAATGTATTGACTTATGGCTGACATGACTCTTATTCGCTAGTGTTTACCCCTTTTTCCTCCTATGTTTAGTTGGTTACTCTTTTTGGTGGGATCTTTCTGTTCTAATTTGTTGGATTTGGGTCGTTTTGGTCCCTCTCTAAAATATTTGTTAGAATATTATGTAGCACTGGCCTTGATGTCATGAAATTCTTTAGTTGTTCCTTGTCATGGAAATATTTCACTTCTCCCTCATACTTGAAGGAGAGTTTTGCCGGGTATAGTAGTCTGGGCTGAAATTTGTTTTCATGGAGGACTTGAAGCACTCTGCTCCATGCTCTTCTTGACTTCATGGTTTGTGAAGAGAAATCCGGTGTTATTCTCATGGGTTTTCCTTTAAATGTGATCTGTTTCTTTTCTCTAGCAGCTTTTAGTATATTATTCTTCAGCTGGATTTCTGGTATCTTGACTATTATATGTCTTGGTGTGTTTTTAGTTGAGTTGATGTTATTTGGGGTTCTGTAGCCTTCAGTTACCTGAATGTCTGATTGTTTTCTCAAATTTGGGAAGTTTTCTGCTATTACTTCTGCCCATATTCTTTTTATATCATTTGTATTGACCATTAATCTCACGTTGTTCATTTTTGCATCATCTTGCAGATGTTGAATTATTCTTTTCCTGCATTCTGGTTGTTTTTAAAAGATCCTTTCTTACTCTTTCACTGGCTGCAAACTGTGTTTTCAAGATCCGAAACTCTATCTTCATTTTCGTTCATTTGGCTCTGCCAACTTGAGATGGAGATTTTATTTTCTTGTATATCTCTTTGAAACTGTTTCATGCGATCTATATCTTTCCTATATTGCTCTGTCAGGGAGTCCATCATTTTTCTATTCTCCTCTAATTTTTTAATCGATGTCTTCTTTAATAGTATTGAAGTCTGTCGTTATGGTTATCCTTTCTCTCTCTAATTCAGAGATTATTTCTGTTCTGTTCTCCATTCTACTTTTCTGTAGTTGTTCCCCTACTTGGGATGCTACTGATTTAGACATGTCTTTGTTAACTTTAGATATTATTTCTGCTCTGATGTCCTCTATACATTGCTCCAGCCGTTTTTCCCCTTCATGTATTTCTTTTTATATTTCAGATGTTATCTCTGATCTCAGTTGCTCTATAAGTTTCTGCACTTGTCTGTCTGCCTCAGATGCTACCAATTCAGAGGTTTCATCTGCATGATTCCCATTTTCTTCCATGGTAGTGTCTTCTGTATTTGATTTGGGTGGAGATTGCCTCCTCCTCCTTGTTGTTATCATTTTGTATGGAAGCGACCTCTGCACTTTGGTGGCGTTATGCTGTGTCTATGGGCCTTTGGTCTGGAGACTCCAAGTTGGTTCCCCTATAGAGGTTCCTGACTCTGTGTTGGAGCTCAGGTTGCTGCCTGCTGTGAAGCCCCGTGGGTGTGGTCTGTAGGTTGAGGTGGAGCTTTGGAATGGAGGAGTCCTGGCAGGCTTGTAGACCAGATCGGTAGCCAGACGAGATGTTTGATGGGTTCGGTACTGCAGCTTGGGCTGGAGGGGTTCAAAACAAACAAACAAACAAACAAAAAAGGGGGGGGAGGGGATGGGGAAGGGGAAGGTGGGCCAAGGATCCTGACCCAGCCAGTGCGAGGGGCTCGCCGGGTTGGGGCTGGAACAGGAAGTTAGTCACAGGAACACAGAGGAGGGGCAGAGGGGCGGAGGCAGCTTACCCGCGGTGGGCCTGCAGGCCTCGATAGCACCGGGTCGTGTGGGATTTTGTACAAGAACAAATACGGCTAGAAAAATTAGTTCTACTATCATGAGTGTCATGTACCAAATGAAGATTAAAAAACATTTTTTTTTAACCACACAACATACAATAAATCAGTTTGTTCCTATTAAAATGATGTCTTCAAGGTTAGTAATAATATAGGGGCATTGGGACATCCATGCAACAAACATTTACTGAATGCCTATCAAGTGCCATCTTCTGCATGAGGTTCTGAAGAACCAGCAATCAACAAGATAAGCATGTTTTCCTTGTGAAGCTGAAGATCTAAGATAGAAAGATGTTGGCATTTATAATACAACACTGCCATAGACATCAGCACAGGTGCTACAAGAGTCCAGAGGAGGAATACCTGGGTGAAAGAGGAAACACCTAGACAAATGAAATCTAAACTGAGACCCTATAAATAGGGACAAAGGAAAAAAGAACATGTCTTGAAGAGAGATGGGATTAAGCAAAGAAGGAACATGGCCTGTTTATGAAGGAGAAAGTGAAGTGGATAAGGCTAGAGCACAAAGGATCAGGACAGTCAGTGTTCTGAAAGAGAAAAGAGTGGGGAGAAGATGGGTGAATATGCTGGAAGTATTTCCAGACTTCTCAGTATTTTAAATCACACACAGAAAAGGGGAATAAAGATCTGTATTAACAATTTATTTTCTTACTTGCTTTCCAAAAATGCTAATTGTCAGTGCAAAAACACTGATTATATGAGCTGTCTGGTTTTCTACTTTCAGATTAAATAGGAGTTCCTTATATTTCTAGAATCTAAATGTGAAATGACTTCAAAAATCCACTTGCCAAGAAACTAAAAAAAGTTAAGAAAACAACTATTTCAGCAAATTAATTTTTTTTTCCTTCCTTAAGTACTTCTGGCATTGAATTGGAAACCATTTTCCCCATGGTTGGAAAAAAATGAACTACCAAACGTGAACATGATACACTTATAAATAAACTATGGGTGAGCACAGGAATGGGCATCATGTCCAAGGAGCACATGCAATCAGTAGTGCCTTCTAGACTCTTATGAAGGGAAAAGTTTTCTTTCAATCCTGATTCATTTTAGCATGTGTGTGCGTGCGTGTGTGTGTGTGTGTGTGTGTGTGTGTGTGTATTACTGAGGATTTAACCCAAGGGTGCTCTATCACTGAGCTACACTTCTAGCCCTTCTTATTTTGAGACAGCATCTTCCTAAGTTGCCTAAACTGGCCCCTCAAAGATCCACAAGATCCTCTTGCCTCAGCCTCTCAAGTATCTAGGATTATAGGCATATGCCACTGCACTCAGTTCTTCACTATCTTTGTGCTACAAAAGTTTTCTAACAAAATGTGTGTGTGTGTGTGTGTGTGTGTGTGTGTTGATTTACCTCAGTAAAGCTATAAATAATAAATACAGAACACACCAGGTACACAGTACAATCTTTCTTCTTTCTCTTCCTTGTACTTGGCATGAGTGCTGAGAGCCAGGGCTTGCTCAGAGGCATCCCTAGCTAGGGATGCTGCAATGGATTTTAACAGGAAACTCTTGGGATTCGTTTCTCCTGGCACTGGAGGGTGTGCCCTGAAGTTCAACCACAAAACTCATCTCTCCTCACATCACAGTGGTAAAAATGCAAAATTCTGGGCAATGGAAATAGATAGGTGCTCCAAAGGTTGTGATGAAAGGTGACAGAGGCTTTGGTAGAAAGCCATTCAGGCTTTGGACTTGCTAACTTCTAATGAACTCTGTTTCCTGGGTCTTGCCAGATAGTCTCTTAGGATGTATGTGTGTGTGTGTGTCTGTGTGTGTGTGTGTGTGTGTGTGTATATATATATATATATATATATATATATACATGTTTATTTTGGTGATTTCTTGTAGGATGAAAGAACACCTACACCATGGTTTGCATATGCCAGGTCCCTGTTTAGAATTCCATTTATCCACCTTATTTGTGCGCCCACTTTATTATTATTATTTTTTTACTACATAAGAAGTTTGTAATGTCTTTGAAGGTACTGGCATCTATAAGCAAACATCACAGGACACAATAATATATGTACCATTAAAATGTGAAGTGAAGTCAATGGGAGAAGTAACTCCATTCTATTAGTCACCAGAGCATGTTGGAATTAGGAAAGATCTAAGATTTCATAATCTAAGGCCATAACAAATGGGCAGTTCCCCTTACAACATTCACATTTTGCAAATTTTTTTAAATTATGCATTTATTTATGTGTTACAGTATCTCACTACACAGTTCAGACTCACAGTGATTCTCCTGTCTCAGCCGGCCCAACGCTGGGATTACAGGTATATGCCACCACATCCAGTTTCAGGGCTGGCAAGATGTGCCTGAGGTTTTGGATCCATAACAGCATGCTGTACCAGGGATCAAACTCAAGTCCTTGCACTTGCCCACGCAGGTGTTTAGCTACCAAGCTATCTCCCCAACCTCAACAGTCCCATCTTGTGGTTGAATATATTTTAAGTACACAGCCTCTGTGACAGGCTATACATACTCCTAGAAGGTAACACATTCTACTTTTGAGAAGCCATAGTAAAAAGTTCTTTGAGTCATGCCAAAGACTCAATAAGCACATTCCCTCCTCCTATGCCACTGTTCAGAAAGTAATGGAGCAGTAACATATCTGACCACTTCGTACATGTGTAGTGTCTTATCTTAGGTACTGCATAGCATAGAGAGACCAGTGAAACATGGATGCTGCCTTTGTAGGCTCTTAATCAAATATGGAAGACATTTCTAAGTGTGTAACTCTATCATGCACTATAAGCATATTAAATGTCAAAAGCACTGAGAAAGTATAATTTTGTATATAATCCTTTATAGAAAAGGATTCTGAAAAGGGAAATTCTAAATCAATCTCTGAAAATAATCTGAGAATTAGGACAGGATTTCTAAGGCAACATTTGCAAAAAAACTTTGGAGACCCATAATCCATTAGGAAGGGGTCCTTGGGGTATAGGATTATGGGTAAGACCATGGTCTCAAGAAATACATGGTCTGTGTTTGAATCTTAACTTAGCTTCTCTACAGCTTGGTGGCTTCTGATAAATTATTTAAAATATCCAGGTCTCTGTTTTCTTTTTTTTTTTAATAAATAAAATATTTAAGAAAACTGAAAGAATTTATTAGAGAAGATAGAACAGTGCCCATCACTTAGCACTGCTTAAGTGTTTAGTGTTTTTATTATTGAGAAAATAACAAAGGTAGTGTCTATAGCAGGGAGAAGGAATTAATAGTCAGGTTGAACTGAAATATGCTTTTCTCTCTGCATCTCTTCTGAACCCCACCTAGATACAAATGCTAGTGAAGTGCCTGGCACAGAGGAAATATTTAGGAGTTCTTTATCCTTGCTATCCTCCTTCCCTTTGTCTTCTCTTCATAGCTCTAGTCTATGCTTCTCTGCCTTGTATTATAACAACTCATATAGTCATAATATATTATACATTACATATTAATATGTTGTATACTGTAATATATTACATGTTACTGTAATATATGTAATAACATTACTGTAATAGACCACATATATACATATGTGCGCATTGGGCAGTATTTATAAAAAAACTTTAAAACTAAAGCAAAATGTTATTGTTATTTGGACACTAAGTTGCAGCTTTGATTTTAATTTTAATGCTCAAGTACTGAGTTGCCACCAAAGTGGCCCTCCAGTCTTTCCATTAAAGCAACCAACATCTGTGGCAGAAGAGGACTCCCAAGACAGTTTTACCATGTCTGGGAAACACTTACTTGACCATTTTCTGATTCTTTCAGAATCTTATAGCAGTTTGTTATCCAGGTAACCAGGGGGAAAATATTTCAACTACTCAGAGATGTCATTCTGACACATTTTCCAGCCTGAATTCTATCTTGGGACACATTACAGCTACTGGCCATGTGTCAGATTTACTTGAAATATGTCCAACTCACCATATGTAGCAAATAAACACTTCTCAGCAACTCATCTCTATCCAGACTATCACTCAAATCATCAAGATTTTTTATTTTTTTCCCTCCAAATGCTACCTTGTTACCAGAGACTAATAATAGCAAAACTTTACCTGCAGCACAGACATAAATATTGGGAAGAGCTATGAAAGGATGCTCTGGAAGACCTGTGTCTCATTTTCAGAGTATTTTTAAAACAGAGTAAATTCTACCTTTCTGGTTATTTTAGGTTAGTTTTTCAGAGGCCATGGAGGGAATGAATGACTTTCCAAAACTGGGAAAATTTTTGACATTTGATAAGATAATCCAATGTTGACCATATTGAAGACAAGTACCTTCATACTCTGTTGTTAGCTCTATACACTGACATAATCTTCTTTGAACAAAATTTGGCAATCTGTACCAATTTTTTTCCCATGTGTTTGCTGTAGTTTATTCATATTTTGTCACAAATGGCTGGGGAAGGGGTGCCTCCAGGCAACATAGAAAATAGGTCCAAGAGACAGGGTGGGCTAGGGTTGGGGCAGGTGATGGGGCTGGAGAGAACATGAGGAAGGGAGAGGGCAGACTAGGGGTGGGGCTACCCCCTGCTGAGCCTGCTCATTCCCCTTGTGAGTGCCCCCCCACCTGCAGGGGGAGCCTCAGGGTGAGGGTTGAAGGGGGTAGCCCAGAATTTCCAGGATCAAGCTCTGCCTGGTGGCAGGGCCCAAGTCTTCCCCCCTCCAAAATGTACAAGCTGAAGTCCCACCCCTCCCAGGATTAACTGCCATGCCTAACTGCAGGCTGGCAGAGGAGCCCCTACCCCTAATTAGAGCTCTGCCTGGCCCTAGTCCAAAGGGTCGGGCTCTGAAGGCGGGGGTGGGAGTCCCTGCAGCAGCAGTATGGGGGATAGAGAGGCTGGGGGCACCAGTGCCCCCTCCCTCCCCAGAGCTGACGCCTCTTCGGCCAAGGGGCAGGGCTGGGGGTGCACAGGCGTCCGGTCCGTTCTGGGCTCGCTCCCTGGCCGGCTTCCCCCTTAGAAACTCACCAACATATAAACCATACTGTACAGCGTACCAATTTTTAAATATAGTACACACTATCCATTGATGCAGTCAAGCCACTGTTTAGAATTAATTCTATAAATATATTTATAAATGTATAGAAAGACACAGGGATGCTTGCTGAAACATCCCTGTAACAAAAAAATCCAACCAACCAACCAAACAAACAAACAAGAAAACAACTTGATACAACATACATGTTTATAGGTAAGAGAATAAGTGAATTTTGAAAAATTAGAATATAAAATAGGTTTTAGGGCTGGCGGTATAGCTAAGCAAACTAAGTGCTTGCTTAGGTAAGTACAAGGGCCAGGGTTCAGTCCCTGGCACTGCATGCCATGCCGATCCCACCCTTGGGCGAGCTCAGCTGGTGATGGAGTCTGGGCATGGTGGCACACACCTGTAATGCCAGCACTAAGGATGCAGAAATCAGGAGGACCACTATGAGTCTGTGCTGTGTAGTGAGACCCAGCACACACACACACACACACACACACACACACACACACACACACACACACAAAGAAAAACGTAAAAAAAGAAAAAAATATAGGTTTTAAAAAGAATAAAGAATAATTTGTACAGAAAAATTTTAAGATATGAGTGAAAAAAATAGTTCACAATGTGATACACACACATACCCTGAAAGGTTATAAACACATATACATTTGTATTAGTGTAATAATTTGTAAGAAACATTAATATGGATTTCAGTTTTTTTTGGTCGGCTGAGGCTGCCTCAAGGGCAGGTCTCATGCTCCATATGGGCATGGGGATCGAACCATGGTTCCTGGCGCCTGAAAGAGTTTGCTGAATCGTGTGCTTTAACCAACTGAGCAACATGGCAGGCCCCCAAGAAACATTAATATGGATCAACAAATAAAACCAAGAGAAAATAAGAAAAGAAAGTGCTAAATATTAAAAATCTGTCATCTAACATAGGTGTGGAGGTGCATGCCTATAATCCTAGAACTCAGGAGGCTGAGGCAAGAGGATTGGCTGTGAGTTAAAAGCCAGCCTGAGCTGCAGAGTTCAAGGCCAGTCTGAAGCACATACTGATATCCTGTCTCAAAAAGACAATAAACAAACAAACAAACAAATAAATAAATAACTATTTGTTATCTAGCTATAATTTTAAAACGCATATGACAACACTTTGGAGAACTATTTGGCTGTTTCTTATAAAATTATACATACGTATGTCCTATGACCTAGAAATTCCATTCCCAGTTATTAATATAAGAGAAATAAAGACATTCCAACAAGGAGACTTGCACAAAATATTTATAGTAGTTTCAATCATAACAGCCTCAACTAGGAAACAACTCAGACACTTATCAACAGGAGGATGGATAAACAAACTGCTATACTTCAACAGTGGAATACTACAAGAAATAGTTGGCAAGGAAAAAGAACAGAGTACTGATAGGAGAAAAACTTGGATGAACTTCCTATTATACTGAGTGGGAGAAGGCAGAAACATGAGCACATACGCTCATGTATAATTCCATCTGCCTATATGCATTGAACAGCTCCACTTGTATAAAGTTCCAGGATGAGCACAAGTGATCTATACTGACAGAAGTCAAAAGGCCTTATCCCCATAGGGGTGGAAAGTGAGAGAGGAATGTTTGAGGAGGCTGAAAGATTTATAGAAATAGGACGGACTTTCCTTTTTTTGTTTATGAGCAGAATAGATTTATTAAGAGAAAGAAAGCTTCTGTCTGAGAGGAGGGACAGAAGAGGGACCCGAGCAGGTTCTAGGATGGACTTTTCTGTGGTGATGGAAGTATGCACTATCTTGTTTTGGTTGGTAGTTAGCTGTATGTATCCTACTTCCAAAACAAATTATCTATTTCAAGTACACAACTCAGTGGTTTTCAGTAAGTTTGCAGATGTGTACTAGCATCACCAGTCAATTATAGGGTATTTTCATCGGCTCAGAATGAAACTCCATCTCCTCTCCTATTACCTTTACATGTTGTTCTGTCCTAAGAAACCACTAATCTACTCTCTATCTCTATGGATCTATTTGCCTATTCTGGATATTTTGCTAAGATGGAATCATACACTATATTATCTGTTATAATGGCTGTCTTTAACTTATCAAAATGTTTTTAAGGTTCAGCTATGTTTTAGTATGAATCAGTATTTCATTCCTTTCTTGGTTGATGAATATGCCACAGTATGAACACACCACATTTCATTTGTCTGCTCATCATTGATGAGGGACAGGTTATTTCCACTTTCTGGCTGTTAGGAATAATGCTACTACAAATATTTGGGTATAGTTTTTTGGGAGAACTAAGTATCTCATTGTTGAAACTGTATCTCTGGTTTAAGAAAGAATATAGATATGAAAATTATGCTGTTACTTTCCAGTATTATTTCTGAGTATTTCAGTGACCAGAACAAAAATATCTGAGAATGGCACATTATCCCACAACACATGACAAAAACATGCTGTTTCAGAGAAAAAAACTTCTGTGGCAATAAAAATGACTAACTAAATGCTGTACTCAGCTCCTGATGAAACACAGATGTCCACTGCAGTATCTAAGGGTCTATCTACAGGAGAATCAAAAGCACTGTCGTACCCCGTGTGACTTTTTAAAGCTTTGGTCACCATGCCACAGACATATTTATCACCTTTACTTTCTTAGGTCCCCTTAGCAACAAGAATCAATGCTGAAGTAGAACTTGATTCTTTTTCTTTTTTTAAGTTAGGAAAACAGTTTATTCTACGTACCAAGGGAAAAAGTTTAAAAATAACATCTGTGTAGCACTGGGTACAATATTTATACAGAGATCTGATGCCTTGTGGCTGTCATAGTAGAAGAAAAAATATTTTCTATATAAATTAAATAATGTTCTTTTCCTGAAATAGTTATGAATTATTTTCCATACTATTATACAAGTAAGAGTATTACTGATGGCCAAAAACAAAACAAACACCAAGTGTGGTGGTGCATACCTATAATCCCAGCACTTGGGAAGCTGAGGCAGGAACACTGCTGGAGTTTGAGGCCTGCCTGAGCTGCAAAGAGAGCCCAAAGCCAGCCTGAACTGCATAGTGAGACTGTCTCAAAAACACAATAATAAAATAAATAGCTATGTGAGTGAGCCATTAGGATTTCCTTTTGTAGAAATGATAGTAAAGAATACTAGGAACTACTATGTTCCTACCATCCCTGGGGCACTCGGCTAATACATATATTTTTCTCAGTGAATCCACAGAACAGCCTTAGGTAATATGGATAACATTTTATTCCTATTTTACACATAAGAAAATTAAGATTAGTTAGCCAAGCTATGTGCAAAGAAAGAATCGAAGAATTTAGGATCAAGCCCAAGACTTCTTGCACATAGTACATGCACCAGCTTTGGGTATATCCCCCCTTACATCCCTCTGTTCATAGTTACCCTTCCCAAAAGTGTACCTGCACTACTACTGCCATTTTCTGATTTCTAATTTTTTTTGAATATCATGTTTCCATGAAAAACATAATTTCCACAGGACTCATAATGACCTTGTAACAGCCAAATCCAAAGGACTCTTGTACTCCTAATATTTCTAGACTCGTACTTCTCAAATGCTCTTCTCCACTGGTGAAGTGAACTTTCCTTCTCATTACTCTTAAATGGCCCTCTTTCCCCCCACTACATCTTTATATGTTATGTCCACTAAAACCTATACATTTATTCTTGATCTTCATGCTGGATTTCTTTCCACTCTAGAATCTCTATATTGGTTCTTTTTTATAATTTCTATCTATGTACTGATGTTTCCTACTTTGATAATACATTTATAATTTTCCTTCAGTTATTTATACATAGTTCTTGTTACTTCTTTAACTATGCTGAAATCCAATATTGTAGTTCTTTTTGGAGCAGTTTCTATTGACTGCTTTTCCCACTTTGTGTATGGGACACAGTTTCTTTGCATGTCTCATAGTTTTTAACTGTAAACTGGACATTTAAAGAAACACACCGTGGCTGTTCTAAGTCAGTCAGATTATCTCCCTGTTCCATAATTTATACCTATTGCTATTTATTTAGTGACTCCTCCAAACTAATTTTGTAAAGTCTGTATTCTTTGTCACATATGTAGTCTTTGCTACATATTACCACATATGTCTGTTTTAGAGTTTTCTTCTTGGTTAACTTAGTGATCAGCCACTGACAATGCAGAGATTTCTTCAAATACCTGGAACTGAGAGTCTCCTGGTCCTTGCTAAGGCTCTATATGCACGTGTGTGCTCAGGTCAAACCTACCATGCAGTCAGTCTGTCACCCTTGCCTTACCGTTTGCTGTGTGGAGCCCAAGGTTAGTCCCAGGTGAGCTCTTTCCTGACACATATACAGCTCTGGACATGTGCAGAGCATTATGCACACATTTGGCCTTCTAGATTTCCTCAAAAATGTGTCAGATCTCTTAGAAAGCCCTGTGAACATCTCATTCCCCAGCTTCCTTTAAGGCCTTCTGGTTAGTTTGTTGTTGGCCTCAGTTGACACCACATGTATCTGCACAGTAAAGCAGCTGTTGCTAACTGGGAGAGACATTCTTTGTGTTGAGTTTTCAGTGGGATTAATAAAGACAAACTTTTCAAGAAGAGTTTACCAGGAAACTGCCAGGGAGGATAAATAATGACAGTTCTCTGAAAATGGAGCTTTGAAAAAGTTTCAACTCCATTTGGAGCCTTTCTGAGCCATCGAGGCTGCCATGATTGGTTTTTGAGGTCACCATGAAGCTGTGAAATTAAAACAAACTAAACACCACAAAACTTACTGTTTTGCAGAGATTCAGGGCTCTTTTGCTATCTTAAATAAACACAGACTGTGGTAATAAATCATTGAAAATTCCCAAAAGTTATGAAAATAGTTTGTCTTGATAACTGTTGCCAGCATTGTTGGCACTTTTATAAATAAGAGAATTAATTCTCCAATATTGTTATTTGCCACTCTCATTTGTAACACTCTCATCTCCCTCATTTAAAATTTTTTTCAAAATATTAGATTTTTAAACCCAGTAATTGTATATGAGATTTACAAACTATATGAAAGTAAATGACAATAATAATACAAAGCAGGGATGAACAGAAATGTAAATCTCTCATTATCTGAGATGTGGTATAACACTATTTGAAGAGACACTGGTAAGTGAAGGATGCATACTGCATACTTTTGAGCAACCATTAAATTTTTTAAAGTAGTAATTTATTTTTTATTTTATCTCTTTATGTATTTGCTACAGGGTCTAACTATGCAGCTTGGACTCCTAGTGATCCTCCTGTTTTCAGCCTACTCATTTCTGGGATTATAGGCATGTGCCAGGATTACAAATGTGTGCCACTGTGACTGGCTCCAAAGAGATACATCTCTTGCAGGCATAGGCAAGAACATTCTGATCAGAACGCCAATTGCACAAGAGATAATACCTGAACCAACAAATGGGATTATATCTAATTAAAAAGCTTCTGCACATCAAAGAAACTTTTTTTTTTTTTTTTTTTTTTGCAGAACCAGGGTTCAAACTCATGACCTTGTACTTGCCAGGCAGACACTTGTGCCATGGAGCTATTTCCCCAGCACCCAAAGAAATTCATAAAACAAAAAGACAATCTATTAGCCGGGCGTGGTGGCACACGCCTGTAATCCCAGCACTCGGGAGGCTGAGGCAGGAGAATCAGTGTGAGTTCAAGACCAGCCTGGGCTACAAAAGTAAGCTCAAGGCCAGCCTGAACTGCATAGTGAGACCCTGTCTAAAAAAGACAAAGAAAAAAAAAAAAGAAAACAATTTTGCCATCTTCTTTTCAGACAGAGAACTAGTATCTAAAATATATAAAGAACTCATAAAGTAGACCTTTCTAAAATAAAAGAACTAACTAAAAAGAGTTAAATTTATTCTGTGACAGTGACACATGCATACCCATGTTTATAGCGACATAGTTCACAATAGTTAAATTTTGGAAGCAGCTTATATCGCCATCGTCAGAAAAATGGATAAATAAAATGAGGTATTACATACAATAGAGTACTACTTTGTCATAGAGAAGGATAAACTTGAGTAATTTATAAGAAAATGGATACACCTTGAGACCTTAATGTTAAGTGCAATATGTCAGACATACAAGTTTAAATTTCACATGATTTCTCTTATACAAGAAACCCAAAATACAAGTAAGGAGCAAAATAAAAGATAACAGGTGAGAGAGAGACAGAAAGACAGACACACAGAGAGAGAAAGAGAGAGAGAGAGAAGAGAAGAGAAGGGAAGGGAAGGGGAGGGGAGAGGAGGAGAGGGGAAGATGCAGCTAGGATGGAATGGAGGGAAAAGGGCCCAAAAAAATTAAGATGTGTAATGTACATGTACCAACTTTTCATGCTGAATGTGACCATCACATACTGCAAACACCAGTAATTTTTTTAAAAAGCACTAGTTAACAAATCTGGAGAATAAAAACCTACATTCAAACAAGGGCTAAACCACACTTACAGCAAACATGACAGAAGCTTATGAAATCTGTAAGTCATATTACCTGTAGCTCCCAGTGGGTGTCCCTTGGAAAGTAATCCACCACTAGGATTTATGACCCACTTTCCTCCATAAGTATTATCTCCTCTATCAATCAAGGCTCCACCCTGTCCTGTAGAATGAAAAATATTCATAAGCATTAAAGATACTATTGAGATAAATTGTTTGTTTTTAATTTACCCATATAGTCAAGAACTTCTAGATTTTTTTGTATACATATGGAATTGAAGTGATCTATCAATGAACTACAACCCCAGCCCATTCACTCATCTATGTATGTATGTATGTATGTATGTATGTATGTATGTATACCTACCTACCTATCATCTATCAGTTATTTACTTCTGAGACAGGGTCTCATTAAATGGTGGACACCAGGTGCCAACTTATAATCCTGCTGTCTGTGCCTCCTTAAGAGCTAGGATTTCAGCCATGCATCACTACTCTAGCTTAAAGCAAATATTGCTTAACCATTTAATAACAAGTTGGAAAAGCACTTCTGAAAGTTAAGTAATAAGTATTAAGCAATGAAGTCTGACTTTTCCTGATATGCCCTATATTTAAAAAGCTCCTATTTGTTCCTACCAGCTTTCTATCTTCCATAGTTGTTCCAAATATATTAAGATTAAATGGCCAGAAGAAAATACATGAGATGGATACAATATTGTATAATGCTATAACTAAAATAATGATCAGAGCTTTGAAATTTGTACTTTATTCACTAATTCTATTGACAACTGTACTGTACTATACTGTACTGCCATAGAGTATCCAAGTACTTTAAATTAACAGGGAAAAGCAAGAAAAAAGGGCACCCTCATAAAGTTAAGGGAAATCGCTGAAAACCCTGTTGAACTACAAAACCGAGAGAAAGCATTACTCATGTTCCTGTCAGCTTAAACATTCTTACCAATGTCCTGGTCATTGTTTCAGAGGGCAAAGAAGTAACTGAAAGCACATGCACTGTAATATCCTCCTACCTAGATGATATTTCTGATAAAGTATTGCGAGGTAGGTGTCCCAAATGAATCATAGCAGTGGTGGTGACAATATACAAGGAGTCTTTATGTACATCAGATGTTGTTCTAATTATTTTTGTATGTTTATATAACTTAACTTCAGGCTATTATTCCCACTTTTCAGATGAATACAGCTAAAACAAGAATGAAAAATTAAAAACAGAGGAAATGCTAGTAAAAGGAAATGTTTTGATCACAGAATTTAGATAACACTCCTAAATTGACTTTAAATCTAATTTACAGATTCTCTCTCTTCTCCCTCTCTCCCTCTCTCTCTCACTCTCTCTCTCTCTCACACACACACACATACACACATACACACACTCACTCACTCACTCATTCACACACATACACAGCTAAGGTATTCTATTTTTTTTCTTTTTGGGTTTGTTTTTGACAGAACTTACTACAAGGTTCCAATGATCACATGTATCCTACTTGGTATTCCTGCGTCAGAACAGCTAAGTGTTATTACACCAAATTGGAGCAGATGAAATATAAACATCCATAAGAAGAGAAAACTTTATGACACATTTTCTCCCAAAATCTATACAAACTGGTGAGGCAGGTAGTAAAATATATCAAGTGATTCCTCAGAAAAGTTATCTTGAACTTACCAACAAACAATGAACCAGAGAAGAGTATTGTAAATAACCACCCTATTTACTGCAGACAGGAAAATATATGTGTACACCTTTGGAAAGCAATTATTTTGTCCATTATGTGCCCAAAAGTAACATGTGAACTTATGGATTCAATAGTAAATGAAAAAGACAAAAATCCCCGCTCTTATGGAATTTAATTTATTGTGGAAGGAAGGGTAAGGAAGAAGGCTAGGGAGACAGCTCAGTGGTCTAAGTACTTGCCTGGCAAGTGCATGGACCCAGATTCAATTCCCAATACCACATGCTGTGCGGCCACTGAAACCAGGCTTGGTGGTGCACACCTATAATCTCAGTGCAGGGGAGCTGAGACAGGAGGATCACTATGAGTGTGAGCTTGTAGCAAGACCCTGTACCAAATAAGTAAATAAAGTTTTAAAAATTATAAAGAAAAAAAGGAAGGGTAGGAAAGGGATAGCCAATACATAAAATAAATAAAATAATGATATGTAAGGTGGCCATAAGCACCAAGAAAAGAAGGCAAAAAAGCGAGTTCAGGAAATGTTGGGACAAGGAAGATGGCAGCAAGGCATTTACAGGTCTCCATGGAGGAGACAAGAATCAAAAACTTTAGGTAATGACAAGCAAATCAAAGGCCCTGGGGCAGGAGCAGCCTGCAGAGCTTGCAGGAGGCTGCACAGCTGCAGGAGAGCTGAGTAAGAGCAGCAAAAGAGGTGAGAGATGGGAGTAGGGAGCACAGAGACTACACTTGGCTCTATTCTTCTGAGTCAGAAGAGAAACTTCTGGGCTTTGAACAGAAGAGTCACACTGACCTGCTACATATTCTTCCAGGATCATTTGGTTTTGGTCTAGTGAAGACCGTAAGAAGACAAGGCAGATTAGGGACCAGGCTGAAACTACTATAATGATCTCTGCAAAGAAACAACGTTAATGGCAGGCCAAATAGCTCTGTGGATTAAAGTGCCTGCTAGCAGGCTCAGGGGACAGGAGTTTGACCTCCAGGCCTGCTGTACCAGCCCCAGGGCGCATTGAGAAAGCAATTGACACTGGGGTGTGGTGGCAGGGGTCTGTAATCCTAGCTCTTGGGAGACTGTAAATAGGCAGATCACTATGAGTCCGATCTAGTAGTGAGACCCTGAACACCCTGTAGACACTTCCCTAAAATACAGAAAGAGAGAGAGAGAGAGAGAGAGAGAGAGAGACAGAGAGAGGGAGAGAGAGAGAGAGAGCAAGCTAGTGTGCTGAAGTGTGGCATAGTGCAACCATATTTTGGGGTTTTTTTGAGGGGGGTTGTTTTGAGAGTAAAGTCCACAGCCAATAGGATTCAGAGATGCATTTAATGGAGGCTGTGTAAGCGAGGACTCAAGAATGACACTATAGTTTCCAGTTTGACCACTACAGCCTGGGGGAGAGCAAGGGAGGAAGAAATTCAGGGAATATCAAGAACTGACCTTGTCAGATACAAAAGTTACATGTTTTGTTATATAGGTCTTGCTTTAACTTGGCCTTAGCCATCCAGCAGAAAATTTAACCACAAGGCATAGAAAGTAAACCCATATTAATATGCTGAGCTGTAAAAGGCTCAAGTCAACAGCTTCCAACATTGCCAGTTGTGCTGATAACCCACTCTTATTATGGAATATTGGAACTATACATACAACTACTTTCTCTTAGTTCAATGAGAAGAAATATTTGTACCAATAGTGTTTAGAAAAGTTATTATATCTGCATCTTGTATTTTAAACAACTACTATAGAGACAACAATATGCACTGTATTAATTATTGTGGCTGTCCTGATAACATGTTTTGAAACTGTCTCATTATTTCTTATTAAAAGTACAGTTAAGCTGGGCATGGTGGTGCATGCCTGTAATCCCAGCACTTGGGAGACTGAGGCAGGAGGATTAGTGTGAGTTTGAGACCAGCCTAAGCTACAAAAGTGAGCTCAAGGCCATCCTGAACTGCATAGTGAGACCCTATCTTCAAAAAGACAAAAAAAAAAAAAAAAAGTAAAATTAAAAATAAAAAAAGAACTGAATTATGAATGCAGGTGTGCGAGGCTCACGAGACATCAAAAGTAAAGGAAAGAAAACCTAAAAAGTAGGCACCTGGATACATGAAACAGTGGGAGCTAAGAATATAACCCTGAAATCATCATTTAATGCTGGGAGTCAGTACCAGTTTGGCACGTTTCCTGGTATACTTCTCCACTTAACACAAATGAAAACATTTGATAAAATACTAAAAATAACCCCTGAGGACTCTGAAAAGTTAAAATGTGCACTGTGGGGAGAGTGAGAACTTGGAGAAATCACTGCACATGGGCGAGTCCCAGTTACCTTCTTCAGGCTCTGTTTCAGTAGTGTCACTCGACAGTGAGTGACTACAGTGTCCTGGAGCAGCACAAGGAGCACAAACTAACAGAAACTCCAGCTTCCAGCCACAGGCACCAGGGCAAGATATCCCTGCAGGCTGGAGAGTAAGGAAAGAAGGTCGCATTGTGGAGAGCCAGAGAAAATGACCAGTTTGCTCTCTGTGAAAGCCTGAGAGAATGTTTTCCCTCTAGGTGACTTCTGTTTCTATCATGAACCTGTCTGAGTCTCAGGCTCACACCTGAGCAAAGTATGCAACTTAAGCTTGCATACCAAAAAATTAGAAAAAAGGATGAGCTACAAGATTAGATAATATTTTGACCCTAACCCTTCAAGGTCAGTGAGGACTCAGGACATAAGAGAACCTGTACTGTAACATCCTGTAAACTCAGTGGTGTCCCAAATTTTCTAATCAAGGAGATTATGGGGCCACAGAGGAAAGTGATTGATGATATATAGTGTGCCTAAGGAGAGTCACCTAGAGGGAAAACATTCTCTCAGGCTTTCACAGAGAGTAAACTGGTCAAGCAATTACCGTGACTCATCCAGACAGCTGACATTGCCAAAGATCTACAAATCGCTATACATGGTTTCAGGGTAAATTCTGAGGGGATTTGCCTGACTTTGTCAGGTACAAAAGTTACATGTTTTGTTATACAGGTCTTACTTTAACTTGCCCTTAACCACCCAGCATAAAAGTCTAACAATGAGGTATAAAAAGTAAAGCCATTTTAATATGCTGAGCTATAAAAGGCTCAAGTCAACAACTTCTGACAACCAGTTCTGCTAATAACCTACTACTATTATGGACCATTGGACTATATTGGGTTATTTTGCTGAATTCATGCACCTATAATATTTGAATGGCAATGGAACTCCCATCTCTGACAAAACAAAACAAAAAAGGGAGATACAAATGAAGGACCATTCTGTAGAGAAAAAAATAGTTAAGGATAGATATACAGGTACTTTCTCTTAGCTCAATGAGAAGAAAGATTTGTAGATTTATAGTAACAGTGTTTAGATAAGATATCATGTCTGAGGGGCTGGGGAGATAGCTCCGAGGCACAAGTGCCTGCTGGGCAAGTGCAAGGTCGTGAGTTTGAACCCTGGTCCCACCAAAAAAAAAAAAGATATCATGTCTGCGTCTTGTACTCTGAATAACTACTAAGAAAACAATATGCAATGTATTAATTATTGTAACTATCCTACTAACCTGTTTTGAAACTCCCATTGATATTTCCTCATTAAAATTAAGAATAATAAGAAAATATTAATAATAATAAGATAACAATAATAAAATAATAAGAAGAACAAAAACGAAGTATGTACAGGATATACAAACCAGCATAGCCTAAAGAATGGAATAATGGCTTTAGCTACCAAGCTCAGAAGACAAAGCAGAATTTGTCAAACAAATTGGGTTGACTTCTTGCTGAGATAAAAACATCAACTTTCCCTTGAGGATCTATACAGCATAATATTCACCCTGTCCAAACTAAAATTTAAAGTTAATGTACAAAGAACCAGAAAAATGTAACCAAGTCTCAAAGGAAAATATATCAATAGGTATAAAAGCTGAGAAAGTTCAAGTTATGGAATTATCAGAATTTAACACAGACAGTGGAACTACAAGGGAAAAGTTACACTAGAAGTGGACACAAAGATATAAGTCATTAGCAGAGAAAAATAAATTATAAAATGAACCAAATGGAAATTTTAGTACAAAATACAATACTTGATGATTTTTTGTTTGCTTGACCTATCTTTTTCGGATAAGGGAGTGTTGAGGTCTCCTGTTAAGATTGTAGTATTGGATATGAGATTTTTCAGGTCCATTAAGGTTTGTTTTATATAGCTTGCTGCTCCCATGTTGGGTGCATACATATTTATGAGTGTTACCTCTTCATCATGAATTTTTCCCCTAACCAGTATGT
>PVJA010036027.1:0-21384 GCA_004027025.1 Myocastor coypus | reverse complement strand
GAGGAGGAAGAGGAGGAGGAGGAAGAGGAGGAGGAGGAAGAGGAGGAGGAGGAAGAGAAGGAGGAGGAGGAGAAGAAGAAGAACAACAAGAAGAAGAAGAACAAGAAGAAGAAGAACAAGAAGAGAGGAGAAGGAGGAGAAAGAGAAGGAGAAGGAGACCAGATGCCTCAGCCTGTGGTCAGCAAGGTGTGAGCTTTGCCTCTGCACTCCCTGGGCTTCTCCGAAGGGTCGAGATCATTCCTAGGTCTTCGGGCTTGTAGGAAGCCCAGGGCCACTGTCTTGGTCCGTTCACCTCTACCTGCTTCTTCCTTCAGGCAGTCACTACTTTTTATTTGTGTCTTCCATGAGCCACCCTCGAGGGGCACAGCTGTGCCTGGGACATAGCGAGGTGCTGTGGGAGGTGCGGGGGGGATGCTGGGTTAGGGTGCACAGCTCATGGTGGGACAGGCCAGAGATGCTTCACAAGGAGAAGGCACGTGAGCTGAGGAGGGAGCCAGGAATGACCTCGGGGACAGGAGCTGCCATCCTGCGGCTACGAGCAGGGCTGGGCAGGAAGGCAGGGAATCTCGCATGCCCATTCCAGGAGCCGCCTTGTGTTCAGGTTCTAAGTGGGAAGTGGGGTGCTCCGTCCCGAGATTCAAGGGTCCCCCCACAGGAGGAAGAGCGTCCACTGTGCCATTCTGGCCAAGCTGGCCTGGGTAAAACAGAAGAGCCAGGTATACCAGCCACTCAGGAGGCTGAAGTAAGAGGCTTGAGGCCAGCATAGCAAACTTGTCCAGCTCTTCAAAATAAAATTTTAAAAGGGCTGGGGCCAGGGAGATAGCTCCATGGCACAAGTGCCTGCCTGGCAAGCACAAGGTCATGAGTTTGAACCCTGGTGCCACAAAAAAAAAAAAAAATTTAAAGGGCTGAGGCATGCCAGGCTTGGGGACATGTGCCTGTAATAACAGCACCTGGGAGGCTAAAGCAGGACAGACAATTGTAAGTCTGAACCTAACATGGATAACTTAGTGATTTATTCAACTAAGGTTTCACCTCAAAGTATTTTTGTTTGTTTTTTTGTTTGTTTGTTTTTGCCTTTTTGAGACAGGGTCTCACTATGCAGTTCAGGCTGTCCTTGAGCTCACTTTTGTAGCCCAGGCTGGTCTCGAACTCGCACTGATCCTCCTGTCTCAGCCTCCTGAGTGCTGGGATTACAGGCGTGCGCCACCATGCCCGGCTCACCTCAAAGTTTTTAAAAAGGCTGGGATGTAGCTCAGAGAGAGCGCACTTGCTTAGCACGCACAACATCCTGGGCTCAACCCTGGCACAGAAAGAAAAATCCGGAAATGGGTGGAAGGCATCCCACCCCCCTGGCCATGCTGGTCCAGAGCTGGTCCAGATCCCAAGATCTCTGCGGTAAATAGCGCAGCACCCGAGTGCCCCAGGTGACAACAGGAAGGGGCCCCTGGGCCAAGCTCTGCTCCTGGGGGCCAGGTAAGTGCATGCGTTTTCAGCTTGGAGGATGGGATGCCACC
Source organism: Myocastor coypus (assembly GCA_004027025.1). Lineage (NCBI taxonomy): Eukaryota > Metazoa > Chordata > Mammalia > Rodentia > Myocastoridae > Myocastor > Myocastor coypus. Next base: position 19,867 of record PVJA010036027.1, on the reverse strand, counting down.
CTCCTGCTTGTGTCAGCATGCCGTAGCGGGACTGGGCATCGAACCAGGGGCGAGGCTTGACCGTGAGGCGCCCCGCCACCTTAGCCACCAAGCTGCAGTCCCAGTCTGTACCTTAAATCCCACGCCAAGCATGAGAGTCTGATAATTCAGAACCCCAGACCCAAAAAGGATGAAGCTGTGTGAGTGCCCAGCACCCTGCTGGGTGATGTCACCCTGTGGTTCAAGCCACACGCCTGTTAACTGAGGCCCAGAGCTTAGTGCTTGTTATGGTTTATGTGTAGTTGTCCCCTGCAAAGCCTCATGCAATCATGAGGCAGGGACTTCTAGAGTTTGAGACTCGACTCATGATCCACTGGGATTATGTGTTTTGGTACTGATGGGATTATGGGTCTCAGTATGGCTGGGATTATGGGTGTGGCCTAAGGCGGCTAGGCTGAGGCAGAGAGCCTGAATGTAATACAAAGAGAGACAGAGAGACAGACTAGCGCTGTTACTCCCCTTGGTGTTCCATTGCTCCTCTCACCATTGTTGCTGTTCCGCTGCCATGAACTGCCACTCTCTGCCACGTGCCTCTCTGCCTTGGAGCCGGCCGAGTATGGACTGAAACCTCCAGTAACTGTGAGCTAAATAAACCTTTCCTTCCTTCATTCTGAGTGTCAAGTATTTGTCCCAGCAACAAGTAAAAAAGTAACTAAGACAGTGCTTCTCCAGGTTGAGCTCTGGAACCCGCTGAGGCAGAGAAGGAAACAAGGAGGCTGCGTGGCTGAGGCAGGGAGGAGAGGAGAAAGAGAGAGAGAACAGGAAGCACAAGGAAAGGCAGAGAGCTGGGCGCGGAGGCACTCACCTGGCACCCCACCACTTGGGAGGCTGAGGCGGGAGGATGGAGGAAGTTGGAGGCCAGCCTGGGCTACACAGCGAGACCCTGAATCACAAATAAAGGAGAGCCAGCAAATCAAGAAACCCAGGCAGGAAAGGAGAAGAGCCGGCGAGATGGCTCAGCGGTCTAAAGCGTCTGCTTAGTAAAGCTTAGGCAACCACAGGGACTGCGGTTTGTTTGTTTGTTTGTTTGTTTGTTTGTTTTTGTCTTTTTGAGACAGGGTCTCGCTATGCAGTTGAGGCTGGCATTGAGCTCACTTTTGTAGCCCAGGCTGGTCTCGAACTTGCACAAATCCTCCTGCCTCAGCCTCCCAAGTGCTGGGATTACAGGCGTGAGCCACCAAGCCCGGCTATGGGACTGCGGTTTGATCCCCAGCACCACACGCTGCACCAGCCTCACCCCCAGGGCAGGCTGAGCCGGCCATAAAAGAAAAAGAAAGGAGAGGCCAGGGAAAGGGAGAAGAGACGGGTGAGGGAAGAGGGACAAAGGGGACAGCTGGCAGCCAGAAGCTGCCAACAGAGTAAAGGGGGTCAGCCTCCGAGTGTGCCCCCGACTCCCCAGGTCCCGGCACAGCAGGCTAGGACACACTTCCTTCCCATCAGTGGGAGATTGGTTCGAAAACCAAAACCTTGGAGGCTCCAGGAAAAGAGGAGTTTTTCACTAGTTTATTGTTTGAATAGATAACACAGGCACGTGTTCCCAAATCCAAAAGGTAGAAAAGACCAACAACTGTCACCCCTGCTACCCAGTGCTACATGCTTGCTAGGGGACAGTTGAGGCAGGCGGGAGCCTAGGGACATAGAGATAAGTCTTTTAAAACTCGTTTCATCTAGGGGCTGGGGAGATAGCTCTGAGGCACAAGTGCCTGCTGGGCAAGTGCAAGGTCATGAGTTCGAACCCTGGTCCCACAAAAAAAAAAAACTCGTTTCATCTCATTTTGCGGAGGTATGGTCTCACCGTGTAGCCCAGAATGCCTCCGGGCTCCTGACGATCCTCTTGCCTCAGCCTCCTGACTGCTAGGATGGCAGGCGTGTGGACTACCACGCTTGGCTAATATCATCCATTTTAAGGACAGTGTAGTATTCTGCCGTTTGTATATGTAGATGCTCTCTGATTTGTGATAATTCCACTATGGGTTTTGTTTTTGTTTTTGTTTTCTGTTTTATTTTCAGGTCATGTGAAAGGGATCCATAGAAACTTCTACTGACCTACTTTGCATTTTCACTCTTGATCTCTTCTTAGGCTGGCAGCAGGTGGTCTGAGATTCCTGTGTGGTACTGGGCAGAGGCAGCCACCACAGCTCCTGGTCACTGTTGACACTCTGCAGCCCTCAGCGTTGCTACACTGGGGTGTGCCATGGGTTACACACACTCAGAGTATGTCCAGGGTATGATCGGCTTCCCAAGGTGTAAACCCCTCACCTTTATTTTATTTTACTTTTGTCTTTTTGAGACAGGGTCTCGCTATGCAGTTCAGGCTGGCCTTGAGCGCACTTTTGTAGCCCAGGCTGGTCTCAAACTTGCACCGATCCTCCTGCCTCAGCCTCCCGAGTGCTGAGATTACAGGCGTGCGCCACTATGCCTGGCTACCCCTCACCTTTAGAGGGTGAGGATCCTCTGTACTCTGTGTGTGTGTGTGTGTGTGTGTGTGTGTGTCTCTCGAGACGTGTCCCAGGCCGTCCTAAGCTCCCAGGCTCAAGCAATCCTCCTGCCTCAGCCTCCTGAGTAGCTGGCACTACAGGCATATACTGCCATGCCCAGTTGTGAGACTTTTCAAATAATGCATAGTTTAAAGAGTAATTATAAGGTAAACATCTGTGCAACCATGCTCCAGGTCAATAAGTTAAATGTAAGGACTTGGGGAGAGGGGTAACTCAGTGGTAGGACGCTTGCCCAGTGTGTGGGAGACTCTGGATTGGATCCCTAGCACCAAAAAATGAAAGGAAGGGGAGAAGAAGGAAGGAAGGAAGGAAGGAAGGAAGGAGGGAAGGAGGGAGGGAGGGAGGGAGGGAGTGCAGTGCTGGGGATAGAATCCAGGGTCCTGTGCCCAGCAGGCAAGGGTCCCAACTCACTCAGCCACACTGCCAGCCCCTCCCCCTTTTCAGAGGCAAGGTCTCTGTGTCACCCAGGCTGTCCTCCCACCCCTGGCCATCTTCCTGCCTCAGCCTCCTGAGTGCTGCGAGGCCAGGCATGGGCCCCCACGTCCGCTGCTCGCTTGTCTTCACGAGCACCTCTGCCAATGCCGTGCGGCCTTTTCTTCCTCTTTCGCTGCCCCAGGCTCGCACCCAGGGCCAGTGTACCGTCCCTGAGCCACATCCAGCCCGCTCTTGTCTTCCTCTCAGCAGACTTTCCTACTAGAGAACAGTAGCGTTCCTGTGCCTCATCCTCCTGTGCCACCTTCTTCATAACTGACGTAAGTTGTCCCCTGTCCCCTGTCCCCTGTCCCCTGCCGAGGGCCTTACGGTGATTCCAGTTTCCAAATCCCTGCAAGGCTGCAATCAATAAAACATTGCCTTTACACACGTTCTGCTCACCCTGGGCAAGCCCTAAACATCAAGCTACCAGGGCAGAGGGGTGCATTTCAAACTCTGACACACAGAAGGGCCACTGGGCTGGCAGGCTGGCAGGCTGGGCCTCAGCGCCATCGGCACCCCAGGAATGGGCCGAGGCACCCCCAGCCCAGCCCTAGACCCTTCACCAAGATTCGTGGTGCTGGAAAATGAGGAAATGGCCCTCCCCACCCCCTGCGTCCCCTCTGCCGGCCCCAGGCGGTGTGACAGGGCGTTCCCGGCCAGGCCCCACACCACAGCCTGGGAAAGCAGGCCTGACAGCCAGTGGAGCAGCAATGGCCGTCTCGCAACTTCCTCTCCCGGTTGAGACACAGGGAGCGGCTGAGGCAGCCTGGGTCGAGGGGCCTCGGGGTCCTCGGCTGTGGTCACAGAACATGGGCGGCTCTCCAGAACAGGAGGACCACAGACAGATACTCACCTGGGGCCTCGGGCCAGGGGACCTCAGGGGCAGCCCTACCCTGGGGCCTGTTCTTGGAGGACACAGTGGGGCAGACACTACAACAGCCATGTTAGAAAGTGACAGTGAGCCGGGTGTGGTGGCACACGCCTGTAATCCCAGCACTCGGGGGGCTGAGGCAGGAGGATCCGTGGGAGTTCAAGACCAGCCTGGGCTACAAAAGTGAGCTCAAGGCCAGCCTCAACTGCACAGCGAGACCCTGTCTCAAAAAGACAAAAAAAAGAGAAAGTGACAGCGGATGAAGGGGTCGCAGTGGGGTTTATGTGACACAAAAGGGGCCGAGGCCATCACACTGGGCGCCTTCTCCTTTTTGTTTTTCGAGACAGGGTTCTGCTCTGTGGTCCAGACCAGCCTTAAGCCCACTACATAGCCCAGGCTGGCCTTGAGCTCATGGTGATCCTCCTGCCTCAGCCTCCTGAGCACTGGGATGACAAGTGTGCATCACAGTACCTGGCTGTGGGGTGCCTTTGGGCAGACACTGGTGACAGGTAGAAGGTAGCATGGCAAGTGTGCGGGAGAGCAGTTCCACGTGGGCCAGGGGACCCGGCTCTCCCAGGCCTGGAGAGCAGCCAGGCAAGGAGGCACAGCCCGGCAAGGGCAAGGAGCTCAGGCCTCTCTCAGACTCAGCTTAAATGGTTCCAACAGAGGGTGTGATCTTGCTCCCCCAAATCCCAAGTTGGGGCATTATGATCCCCTAGCCCCCAGGACAAATGAAGCAACTGACCCTCAGAAGTGGCCCTAGCAGCCGGGCATGGTGGTGCACACCTGTAATCCCAGCACTTGGGAGGTGGAGGCAGGAGGATCGGTTCGTGTTCGAGACCAGCCTGTGCTACAAAAGTGAGCTCAAGCCTGCACTGCAGAGAGAGACCTTGTTTCAAAAAGACCAAAAAAAAAAGAAGTGGCTTTAGCCAGGCACCAAGCACACCTGTGGCCCCCACATGCTAAAGGGCTGAGGCAGGAAGATCCCAAGCTGGATCTCAGCCTGGCAACTTAGTGGCTTTAGTGCAACCCTGTCTCACAGTACAGAAAGAGCTGTGTGGAGCTCAGTGCGAAGGCCCTAGCTGCCTCACACCTCACACCTACAGAAAGTCACTTGGGACTGTGAGCAGCTTGGCCAGGCCGGGGACCCCGGGGAAGCGGAAGCTGGGCAGTGGGTGGCTGAGACCCAGGGCCTGGTGGTGCCTCGACAGTGGTCCCGAGGTGCCCAGGGGCACGAGGCTTTGGGTGAGTCCCTGCTGTTTCCTGCTGTGTTCCGCTGGGACTCCCGCCCCTCCTGTCCATTGTCCGAGGCCACTGGCCTCCTCCTCCTGGGTGCAGAAGCCAAACTCGAGGCCCCACGGGCCCACGCTGGCCAGGCCTGCACCAAGCCCTGCAGCCGCCCCTCCTCCACAGGTGCTGGCCCGGCCCCCTGCAGCTACCCGCTGCATTCCCAGAACCTCTTTCTCAACCTCTGCAGCCCTAGCCTCCCAGCCCCTCGCACACATGCTGTGGCTCTGTCCTTTCAGGGTGGCCTCCTCCAGCCTGCCTCCAGGATTGCCTGCCTTGGTCTTTCTACCTACAGCTCCTGGCCCACAGCCCCGCGCCCCTGAGGCATAAAGCCCTGCACTCCACCCGCCCCACCCCACCCTACTTCAGTCCTGGGCTGCAGTCGAAGCCCCCAGCCACAGACCAGCCCCACTGACCAGGCTGGGGATGGGGAGCTCACCTCCTGGCCACATCACTCAGCCTCCTGCACCTCAAACCCACCCACAGGACTTCCGCCTGTCACCACGGCAGCCCACACCCAGGCTGTGCACCAAGGATGGGCTCCCGGCACGCCCTCGCCCACCCCAAGGAGCCCCCACCCCCACTGTCTAGACACCTAGGTCTCCGCCCACAGCCTGGCCCTGTGGCCCCCGCGAGCTGCTTCCCCTCCCGGGCTCCCGTCCCCTGTCTGTGGCAGGGACCCCAAGCACACTGCGTACTCAGCCTTGCTATAAACACAGAATCTGCTGTATACAGCAGGGGCCCAGTTAGTGCGCACTCTGTCATCAGCTTCCCCCAAGGCTCCCAGAGCCCCATGGAGATAGGGAGGGAAGCTCTGAGGCCTGGGTGCAAATCCTACCCCTGCCCCCAGGCTCACTGGCTGCTTGAACCTCAGTGTCCACACCTGAGAGATAGGGACAACGGGACATGCCCCTGGGTTCTAAGAACCTAATCAGAAAGTACCATGGTGGCTGCATGGTGATGCAGCTATCCACAGCCTCCTGGGAAAGCTGGAATTTGGGGACCCAGGAGATCCCAGGGCCCGCATCCCAGCCTCTGTTGGACGGTCTGTCGGATGGACAGGTCTAGGGCCCTGTATTCTTTTTTTTTTTTTTTTTAAGAATTTTTTTTTCTTGTTTCAGAACTTTTTTGTTTGTTTGTTTATTTATTTTTATGGCTGGCTCAGCCTTCCCTGAGGGCAGGGCTGGTGCAGCGCATGGTGCCGGGGATCGAACCACGGTCCCTGCAGCCGCCCAAGCCTTCCTAAGCAGGTGCTTTAGACCACTGAGCCATCCTGGCGGGCCCCGGCCCCTATATTCTTCATCTCCCAGAAGAAGGCCAGGCATGGGGAAAGGACCCTGTGGTAGGCGAACAGAATCCTTAAAAAAAAGGAAAACTAAGAATTCTTGAGTTCTTATCATGAGCTCGTAACATTGTCTTTGGTTTTATTTATTTATTTATTTATTTTTGAGACATGATTTCACTATGAATCCCAGGCTGACCTCAAACTGGTGGCAACCCTCCTGCCTCAGCCTCCTGAGGGATGGCACTACATGCACTCGCCACCACACCTAGCACTGATGGCGTCTCTTTCTGTACCCAGGTTGCTCTCAAACTTCAGATCCTCCTGCCTCAGCCTTTCTGCCTGGCTCTAGCGCAGTGACCCTGCAATACAGTTCCTCACGTTGCGGTGACCCCAAACCAAAAAATAATTTTGGTGGCTACTTCCAAACTGTAATTTTGCTACAGTTATGATTCAGAATAGCTTTAGGTGACTCCTGTGTTTTGGTCGTTCGACCCCGGCCAGGGTGGCGACCCACAGGTCTAGAGCCTAGCGCATGGTCTCATCACCAACTCCATGGGCAGGAAGCACTCCACTTTACAGATGAGAAACAGAGCTCCACCTTCCTGGGGCCGCACACTGGCAGTGCCAGAATCAGGATGAGCTGGGGTTCACCTTACCCCCAAGGCTGCATTCAGCCCACAGCTGCTACGGGTGTGGTCCCAAGGTCTGCGTGCAGTGCCAGTGAAGGACGCGCATGCGGGTTTGGGGCTGTGTAGCGTCCGGCCGGAGGCCACAAGGCCCAGGGTGCCGGCTTGGGAGGCCAGGCCGGGACGGGAAGGAGTTAACTGCGCAGGCCGGAGTGAATCACAGGCTTCTCAGCCAGCGATGGAAATTCCCTGTGTATGGCGTGTGGTCACCCAGAAAAGGGAAACGGTGCTTTTCGGAGCAGAGGACAGCGGGGGCTGAGGCCTGGGAGCAGACGCTGGCCGGGTGGGGCTGGCGAGGGAGGCCTGGCCTGCGGGGCTGTTCAGGTGCTAGGCAGGAAGGGAGGTGAGGAGTCTGCAAGCTGGCCGAGGCCTGGCCATGCTCCACTGTGCCCATGGGCCCTGGAGGATTAGTAGGAGCTCCCCAGACCCGGGAGGACAAGAAGGGGCTCCATGCCGTGGAAACTTGGAAGTTAAGGCACGAGGGTGTGACTCAGCACAGAGCGCCTGTCCACCCCGCTCTTGCTGGGCACCCCGCTATTCCTGTCCTTCAAGGCCGACCCCAAGAGCATCTCTCTTTCTGTGTCTCCTTCCTCTATTTCTTTGTTTCTCTGAGACAGGGTCTTATTGTAGAGTTCAGGCTGGCCTCAAACTCACCATGTGGCCCAGGCCTGCCTCACACGAGCAGCAACTGTCCTTCCGCAGCCTCCTCGGTGCTGCGAGATTCTCAGGACCTCGTGCTCATCTGCTGTCCACATAGGGCCCTGCGGTCCCCAGGACAGGATCCTAGCTGCACAGCCACCCACGCCTAGCAGGTGCTAGGACCACTCTTGTGCTTGGAGTTCGGCACAGCCCAGCCTTGGATTCCAAGGCCAAGGCAGGTCTGCGCTCTGCTCTGGGCCCAGCCCCGGGTGTCCCCTCGCAGGGAAATGTGGGGGGAACGAAAAGGCAAGGTAGTGGGAGACCTTAAGGGCTCAGCCGGCTTCTTGCTAAGTTTCGGGCTGCTCTGCCGCTGCCCTCTCCCCTGCCGGCCAATGCCATCCTCCCGGGAGGGACACCAAGGCATAAGGTGGACCCAAGGCAGTCAGAGGAGACAGGAGGCCAGGAATCTGAGATCTTCCTGATGAGCTCGAGGCTCCCGACCCAGCCTCGAGCTATGTGGCCTTAGGTAAAAGGCTCCCTCTCCCAGCCTTGGTTTCCCCTTAACGACGGAGACAGTGGGGGGAGCCTTTTCTGAGGATAGAACAATGTGAATGTTCCCCTTGGAACAGAGGTGAGGGAGGCGGCCCAAGTCCCCTGCTGTCTTTTTGGGGCCTACAGAAGTCCCCACCATATCTATAGCCTGGGCCTGCCAGCCATCCGAACAGGGTACCCAGAGCTGGGGTACCCAGCATCTCCTGACACCGCCCCCACGTCCACCATGAAGGTCCGGCAGGGCCCAGCAGCAGGGCGAGGTGGTGGCCACGGCTGGAGCCTTTCCAGGCACAAAGGGGAACTGAGAACTGTGGGAATGTGGCGGGGGGGGGGGGTCAGAGGGGGGAGCGCAGGCGGGTGGGGTCCCAGGGGGAGGAGAGGGGACCCCGGCAGGTGGCCACGGGGGTGGGGGTGACGTGAGGGGTGGGGGTGGGGTGGGCGTCCAGCTGGGCCTGGGCCTGGGCAGGTCAGGGTCGTAGGAGGAAAGCGGAAGCGAGGAGGTCTGGGATGCGGCAGGAGCGGCGGCGGCGGCTACTGCACAGCCCCTGCTTTCAGCTTGTAAATAGCTGCTGGCTCTGCGCATGGGATGGGCCCCAAAGGTGGTCGTGTCCAAGGTGGCCCTGGTCTGAGCGTCTGTCCCCTCCCCCCGAGGGCCCTGGGGTGGCCACTAGGCCAGCTGTGGTCACTGAGGTAATGCAGCTGGGCCCCGGGAGCTGCAGAACTTGATGAGTGGGACACAGGGGCTCGTTTATTTATAACTGGGCCTCTGCGGCCAGAGCAGCTGCTGGGCCGCCAGATCAGCACACGCTGGTGAGGGCCGGGCTGGCCTGTGGCCCTTTGATCTGGGCCTCGGGGTCGACGGATCCCCAGGCCTCTTGGACTGAGTCCAGTCCCTGCACTGGGATGGGAAGCTCCGGAGACAGCGGGTCTGAGGGTGCTGCCGGGAGGCCAGCACTATCTCCAAACCGAACCCAAAGCACAGGCGTCCACTCCCCTCCCTGCTGCGTCCGCTTAAAACTCAAACGGTGCAGATCTGGGAAGAAGGCCCGGCCCGAGGGGGCAAGCCGCGGCTGGGAGTGCAGTGGAGCCCAGCAGAGGGGAGGGCTGGTCCTTCCTGCCTCACCGGGTGGGTCTGCAGGGGTCAGGTGGTTCCTGCAGCTCTCTCCCACACTGCGTCCTTCTGGATCAACCTGTCACTCACCACCATCCCTCTGTGGCCCCAGCACCCTGTCTGGGCCACTTGGCCCTGGGCTCTCCCATCTCCGGGCCTGGCTGTGCCTGGAGCCCTGCCTGGAGCCCCCTTTGCTGACTGCCACCTCCCCACTTCCCCTCCGTGCCCCCCCCACCAAGAGGCTCAGTGCCATCCCCAGAGCTCCGTGGACACAGAAAGTAGGGCAGAAATGGGCGAGGGACTTTACATGAAGCATGGTAGCCGTGACACCACACAAAAGAGGAAACTGAGGCTAGGATGGGCCGACGGAGGCCCCAACGCTCGACGAGTGAAGGAGAGGCCGAGGCTGGAGCCACACGCCAGGGACACGGCTGGAGCGCTCAGCCTGGGCCCCGGGGGCTGACAGACCACCTGCCAGGCCTTGCTCTTGGGGCAGCTCTTGGTGAGGCGAGCATGGGGGTGGCGTGGGGGGACCCGGGCTACCGCCTGCCAGGTCTAGGCCTGGGGGTGGCGAGGTCAGGCTGCCCAGCCTGGAGCCACCCTGGCTGCAGCTGCCCTGTTTCCACATCGGCAGCAGCAGGGCCGGCGCCTGAGAAAACAGGAAGCGCCCGGCCACCACAGGAAGTGTGTGCACGCCGCCTCCCGCCCCCAGCCCATTGCAAAACGCCAACAGCCCCATTACCACAGGCACCGCACAGGGGCTGGGGCAACGCGGGGCTGGACACAGACTCGGGCCCTGGCGCCTGGGCCAGGCCTGGGACGGGGGCTCCCACCACTATCCTGAGGACCTGGGCGACTCCCGGCCTCACACCTCTGCCTTCTCTCTTCTGAGTCCCGGCTCTGTGCCATGCCGGCCTGAGCCTGGCCTGCGTTGGCCACCCTTCATCTGAAGGTGGGGTCAAGGGTCACAGAGAAGCCATCTCTCTGACCCAGGGGTTGGCCTTTGAAGGTGCTGCCTGCCTCAGGACCCTGACCAGGCCCCATTCCCCAGTCTTGCCCAGGCCCCTGGCCCCAGGCGAGCCTCCCGGGACACCGGGGGGAGCTCCTGCTTTTGTCAGAGCCACACCTGCCACACGGTCCCCTCCTCCTTGCTCCCCCGCTCACCTCTCTGTACGGGCCCGGAGCCCTGGCCTCTGGAGGAGATGGGAGCAGCAGGCCGAGGCTCACGCCTGGGGACGCCTGTGTTCCTCCAGCCCCAGGGGACAGCAAGGAAAAGAGAAGAGAGTAGAGCATTTCATGGCTATAATAAATCAAAGGGGGAAGTCGGAGCAGGAGAAATAAGAAACTTCCCTAGCCGGGGCACAGGGACCTGCCAGGCAGCGGCCCCCAGGCACCCGAGTCTGCCCTCCTTCCCCTTCGCCCTGGCCCCTGCCCAGGTCTTGCCTATCAGGAGACCCCTCCTTCCTGGGTCCCTGGGGCTCAGGAGCCCCTGCTGTGAGCTACTTGCTGGAACACACCCTCTGTATGCCAAGGACTTTGGGGCTGATGGGGAGGCCCTGAGGGACATGGGACCCATCGTGGCACACGGCTGGGACTGGCCCATTCCCTCCACCCTGTCCCCACTCTGCCCCCAAGCCCTGCGCCCTGGGATCCACAGTGGGGCCCCAGGCACAGATGCAACCACGCGTGTCTCCTCTCGGCCACCAGGAAAAAGGGTGAACTCTTCAAAAGGGGGGGGGGGCAACACACGAATGAGAAGGATGCAAACTTGTTTTAAAATAAAATAAATTTCAGGGGCCCGGGGAGATAGCTCCGCGGCACAAGTGCCTGCGTGGCAAGTGCGAGGTCCTGAGTTCAAACCCCGGTTCCGCCAAAAAATTAAATAAATAAATAAATAAAATTTCAAAGCTGGGGATCCAGGCCTATCATCTATCCCAGTACTCCTCGGAAGGCTGAGGCGGGAGCATCGCCTCAAATTCCAGGCCAGCCCGAACTACACTGCAGCACTGTCTCAGCACAACGAAAAGGAAAATTTTAAAACTGCCGGCTAGCTTTGGAGACCACTCTGAGCCTGCTCCTCAGCTGCAGGATGCGGGGGGCAGAGGCGACTTGTAGCCCGCCTCAGAGGGCGGCCTCACCCGCCTACTCTAGCTCCCTGCTGTCACCAAGAGCCTCCCCTCCACCCTGCCCTGGGTCACCTGATGCCCTTCCCAGAGAGTTGCCCCCCTGCAGCTCTGAGGGGACAAGGGCCCCCACCAAGGCCCCCCAAGCCTCAGTTTCCTCATCAGAGGGCCAGGAGCACTGCAATCTCCTCATCAAGCAAGAAAAGAATGCAATGGTGACCAAAGTTGGGTTATGGAGCCCCAGCCCCCAGCCTGTGGCCTGGGTAAGCAACTTGGCCTCTCCAAGCCTGTTTCCCTAGCTGGAGAATGGGGCACCCACCTACCCCAAATGTGGGCCAGGGATGTAGCTCGGCTCTGCCTAGCAAGCACGAAGCCCTGAGCTCAATTCCTAGTACTAAAAAAAGAATTTTTTTTTTTTTTTTTTTTTGTGGTACCAGGGAAAAGAAAATATTTTTATTTTTATTTTTTTAATTTTTATTTTATTTATTATTTTTATTCTTGTTTCAGAACCTTTGTTTGTTTATTCACTCATTTTTATGGCCGGCTCAGCCCACCCCAAGGTCAGGGCTGGCGCAGCATGTGGTGCCGGGGATCGAACCGAGGTCCCTGAAGCTGTCCAAGCTTCCCCAAGCAGGCGCTTTAGACCACTGAGCCATCCCACCGGGCCCGAAAATATTAAAAAAAAAAAAGTCCAGCTGTCTGCAGCGAGGGACCAGGAGGCTGTGGATGGGGGCCCAGGAGTGCACTGTGTGGCCGGCACCACCCTGTGGTCCCCTCCGAATGCCTCCAGGTGCCCTGCTTCCTCTCACCCTCGCCTTTCACCTGTCTGAGTTAGGCAGGAACCTGGGCTCCTCACCTTTCTTGGAGCACCCTAGCCTTTGACCTCCTTCTGACCCATCCTATGGGGCTGGGGAGATAGCTCCATGGCACAAATACCTGTCTGGCAAGTGCAAGGTTGTGAGTTCAAACCCCGGTCCTGCAAAAAAAAAAAAAAAAAAAAATTACTGCTATGACCCATCCTAGCTGAGCTTCTCAGCCCCAGCTTGGAGATCTTGGAGGTCCCACTTCCACCCTGGCGGGACCCCTTCTTCTACCTGAGACCTTACTGGCCACAGCTGATTTAGCAACTGGTGTGATCTCGGGGTACCTCACAGAGCCAGTGCCTTCAACGCCCACAGCTGTGGTTCTCCCCCTTTCTTTGTTTTTTTTTTTGGTGGGACCAGGGTTCAAACTCACAATCTTGCACTTGCCAGGCAGGCACTTGTGCCACAGAGCTATCTCCCTGGCCCCATCTCCCCCTTTCTTAGAAAATGGAGAGTGGGGTGTGGTGGCACACACACTTGTGGTCCCAGTGTGGGAGACTGAGGCAGGAGGAATGCCTGGAGCCTGAGGCCAGCCTGGGACGCATAGTCAGTTAGAAGCCTGCCTGACCAGGTCGTGCAGCTAGGAAGAGGCAGCTCGGCCCTGAGAGTTCTGTCCGGTTCTCAGCCCTCAGCCCTCAGCCCTCAGCCCTCAGCCCTCAGCCCTCAGCCCAGGGGAGCAGAACCTCTGGAAGGGTCCTGGGTGCAGCCCTGGGCCTCTGCTCGGCTGGATGGCAGGGTGACAGGGGAGCGTAGCTCCCCGGCTAGAGCTGGCTTTAAACCCCAGCTCTGCAGCTACAGAGGGGCCGTGCCGGGGGCTGGGGCGGAGGGTGGGTTGGGGGGGCTGGCCCCCAACACAGGTGCCCCGAGCTCCACTGTGGGGCCTGGAGATCTCACCAAGAGGAAGCTGATCTCTGGCCGCCAGGAGCTCAGCCCCCTCTGCACATCTCTGCCAGGGGTCACTGTCCCTCCCAAGTCTTGTACCAGGACAGAGCCCTTGTCCTATCTGATGCCAAGTTGAGGCCCCAACCCTGTGCCAGGCAGCACCTTTCCGTCCTCCTAGCAAGTGTCCCTCCCTGCCCCCAGGGTCACCATCCCCCTCAAGAGAGAGCTCTGGATGGGGCTGGGGTGCAGTAGTACCCAAATGCTTGCTGCTCCACTCCCCAGTGGGGACCATAGTCTGGCCATGCTGAGGGCTGGGGAAAGCCAGTTAGCCTCTTCCAGGGCTTCTCTGACTCTGAGGAGTGAGGTATAAGCCCTTGGGGAGTCACCAGCCAGGCGAGCCCTACGAAGGCCTCATCCCAGGGGGTGCTCTGGAGGGTATGGTAGGAGTAGGGGGCGCGGTACCCATGAGGACCTCTGGCCCCAGTCGCCCCCGGGGGCGCTGGGCCTCCCACCCCACTTTCCAGTGGAGGTAACTGAGGCGTGACGCCCCCTGTCCCGTGTCGCCGTCCAGAGGCGGGGTGGCACCTCCCCCCAGTCCCTTGGGTCCCCCCCCCCAGGGTCCCCATCTCGTCTCGCCGCAGCCCCGGCCTCGGCCTTATCGGGCCCGGCAGCTTCCGCCGCCCCCGGCAGAGACCAGCTTGGCCTGGGGACCCGGCCGCCAGGTGCGGCGGAAGCGAGCGCGGCCGAGGTCCGTGCAGACGGACGCCTTGCACCATCCAGGGAAAGGGGAGAGGGGGGAGAGGCAGAGAGAAAGTGAAAAGCAGCCGCAGCCAGAGGGGTCAACCCACGCGGAGCCCCAGCGCTTGGCCCATGCGGGGCCTCAGAAACTGAGGCAGCAGGCAGGAAAGCAGGCTGGAGCCGAGAAGCAGGGGATGGAGAGAGGAAAGGAGGGCGCGGCCGCCAGAGCCCCAGGGCAGCTAGGCCTGGGATGCAAATGAAGGGCACCCAGGGGCACGACTTTGCACCTCTACTGGGTAGGCGTAAGAAAGAAGCCCGGGTTGCAGGCCACGGGGCTGCCAGGCTGGGGCTGCCAGGCTGGGCCGGCCGGATTGCAAGCTCAGCCTCCACTAGCAAAAAACGAGGCTGCCTCCCAGAACTGCAGTCAAGGCTGTGAGCCATGCGGAGGCCAGCAGGCTGGGCTCTGAGCCAGTCCCTGCGAATGGCTCTGCCTGCCAGTTATAGAAGGGAGGAATGAATGAATGAATGAATGAGAGAATGACTGAGATCAATTCACTCCCAGGGCGTGTACCAGGAGGCAAAGGAAGCAGGTGGCCCTCTGTGTCACACAATGTCACAATGACTCAGTCCCACCGTGTGGTGTGAAAAAGCCTAACAGTTCCCGAAGACAACTGTCCTTTGGTAAAATTCACAGCCAAACCAACTCCTGTGTTTATAAATAACAGCATCTTTGCCTTCCCTGGGTACTTTTCCTGTCCAGGATGATCTCATCCACTTCGGTGTTAGGAAATTATGAGAACTCAGAAAATGTAGTTGGTCTAAAAGGAAATGAAATGGTTCTTTAAATAAAATAATAAAATAATTTGCCTTCACATACACTATAAATAATTTGTTTGAGGTCAGGCATGATAGCACACCTATAATCCCAGCACTAAGGAGGCTGAGGCAGGAGAATCACTGAGAGTTCAAGGTCAGCCCAGACTACTGAGTGAGTTTAGGATCAGTGTGAATGGCCCAGTGAGACCCTGACTCAAAAACAAGGGAAGGGGAGATAGCTTCATGGTCTAAGCGCCTGCCTGGCAAGCACAAGGACCTGAGTTTGATCTCCAGTACTGCCTGCCACTGGCCTCAGAATCCCTGGAGAACCATGCCAACCCTGGAACCAATTGTGGTGGTGCCTATGTATAATCCTAGCACAGGGGGGGGGGGGGGCTAAGACAGAAGGCCTGAACTTCATACCAAGACCCTGTATTGGGGCTGGGGAGATAGTTCTGTGGCACAAGTGCCTGCCTGGGAAGCACAAAGTTGTGAATTTGAACCCCACTCCCGCAAGCAAATAAATAAATAAATAAATATTTAAAAGACCCTGTATCAAATCAATCAATCAGAAGTTGTTCAAAATATAACAGGAAACACCTTATTAATATCCATAAACATGTAAACTATCCAAGAAGTAAATTTGTTAACTATGTAGGACTAGAGTTGATGGCACAAGTATATAATCCCAGGTACTCAGAATGCTAAGGGAGGAAGATCAAAAATTCTATGCCAGCCTGGGCAATTAATTTCATTTATCAATTGATTGATTGATTGACTGATTGATCTTCTTGAAACTGAGTCTCCTTTGCAGTTCAGGCTGGCCTTCAACCCACTTGGCAGCCCAGGCTGGCCTTGAACTTGCAGTACTTCTCCTTCCTCAGCCTCCTGAGTACTGGAATTACAGACTTGTGCCACCACACCAGCCTGGGCAATCTAGAGAGGACTGGGGATGTAGAAAAAGTCAACTCCAGTAGAATATTATCTAGTCATACATAGAGATGTGAGGAAACTACTTTTTTTTTTTTAATATTTATTTATTTATTTATTTATTTATTTATTTTCTTGTTTCAGAACCTTTGTTTATTCACTCATTTTTATGGCTGGCTCAGCCTGCCCCGAGGGCAGGGCTGGCGCAGCATGTGATGCCGGGGATCGAACCGTGGTCCCTGAAGCCGCCCAAGCTTTCCCAAGCAGGCGCTTTAGACCACTGAGCCATCCCGCCAGGCCCAGAAACTACTTTTTAAAAAGTTGAACATAGGGGCCCAGCAGGATGGCTCAGTGGTCTAAAGCGCCTGCTTGGGAAAGCTTGGGCGGCTTCAGGGACCGCGGTTCGATCCCCGGCACCACATGCTGCACCAGCCCTGCCGTCAGGGCGCGGGCTGAGCCAGCCATAAAAATGAGTGAATAAGCAAATAAAGATTATGAAACAAGAAAAAAAAAAAAAAAGTTGAACATGATGATTTGTCTGTGATCTCAGGTACCTGGGAGAAGCTGAGGCAGGAAGACTGAAGATGCAAGAGTAGCCTGCAAAACTCAGCACAACCCTGCTTCAAAATAACATAAAAGCCAAGCGTAGTGGCGCACACCTGTAATCCCAGCACTCGGGAGACTGAGACAGGAGAATCAGTGTGAGTTCAAGACCATCCTGGGCTACAAAAATGAGCTCTAGGCCAGCCTGAACTATATAGTGAGACCCTGTCTCAAAAAGACAAAAACAAACAAACAAACAAAAAAAAGTAACAAAGAAAGGGTTGGTAGGGTCGGCCAGATAGGTCAGCGGACTAAGAGAGTACCTGCTTAGACAAATGTAGGGGGTTTGACCCCAGACGCCACAGGCCTCGCCCCCAGGCATGCCACGCCAGCCACTGAGCCCTGGCTTGGTGGCATACGACTGTAATCCCAGCACTGGGGAGGCTGAAAACAAGAGGATCACTACAAGTTTGAGCTGCATAGTGAGACCCTGTACCAAATACACACACACACACACACACACACACACCCCAAACATAACACTCAGGTTCCCTCAAGCAGGAGTCAAGGAGATGAGATGAAGGGGTTACTGGTGAGGAAATATGTAAACACGGAAACTATATAAATCCTGAGTTCGATCCCTGGTTCTGCAAGCACGTAAGGAAATAAATAAATAAATAAATAAATAAATGGAATTATATAAAAGCTGGGTGTGGTGGCACATAGCTGTCAGCCCAGCACTCAGGAGGCTGAGGCAGGAAGATCACCAAGAATGAGCCAAAGCTTGTTCTTTCCTGAACCCCACAAAGATAGCAGCCACTGGGGGTCCTCAGGCTGGGCAGGTCAAGAAGGCTCCAGGGAGCAGGAGTCTTGCTAAACAGCTGGAGTTCAGCTAGATGTGGTGGCGCACACTTGTAACCCCACCACTGTGGCAGGACAAGGCAGGAGGATTCCAAATTCGAGGCTAGCCTGGATAATTTAGTGATTCCACAGGAACTTGCGTCAAAATAAAGAATGAAGAAGAGCCGGGGATGTGGCTGGGTGTGAAGGCCCTGGATGCGATCTCCAATGCCACCAAAAGTAATGAAGCAGGGGCCCGGCAGGATGGCTCAGTGCTCTAAAGCGCCTGCTTAGAAAGGCTTAGGCGGCTTCAGGGACCGTTGCTCGGTCCCTGGCACCCTCAGGGCAGGCTGAGCCAGCCATAAAAATAAATAAACAAACAAACAGGGAGCTGGGGAGATAGTTCCGAGGCACAAGTGCCTGCTGGGCAAGTGGAAGGTCATGAGTTTGAACCTCGGTCCCACAAAAATAAATAAATAAATAAACAAACAAACAAATAAACAAACAAAAGTTCTAAAACAAGAAAAAAGACAAAATTAAATTAAAAAAAAAAGTAATGAAGCAGCCGGGGCATGCTGGCACAGGCCTGTAATTCCAGCACTTGGGAGGCTGAGGCAGAAGGATTGGTGTGAGTTCGAGGCCAGCCTGGGCTACAAAAGTGAGCTCAAGGCCAGCCTGAACTGCATAGCGAGACGCTGTCTCCAAAAAAAAAAAAAAGAAAGAAAGAAAGAAAGAAAATAAACTCTACTCATACATTGCTTGCAAAGAGAGGGTCCTGGGGCCCGGCGGGATGGCTCAGCGGTCTAAAGCACCTGCTTGGGAAAGCATGGGCGGCTTCAGGGACCACAGTTCAATCCCCAGCACCACATGCTGCGCCAGCCCTGACCTCGGGGTGGGCTGAGCCGGCCATAAAAATGAGTGAATAAACAAATAAAGGTTCTGAAACAAGAAAGATAAATAAATAAAAATTTAAAAAAAAAAAAACTTTAAAATAAATAAATAAATAAATAAAGAGAGGGTCCTATCTTATGTCTTCCATGTCTCCATTTTTTTTTTTTTTTTTTTTTTTTTTTTTTTTTTTTTTTTTTTTTTTTTTTTTTTTTTTTTTTTTTTTTTTTTTTTTTTTTTTGGCGGGACAGGGGTTCAAACTTACAACCTTGCACTTGCCCAACAGGCACTTGTGCCACGGAGCTATCTCCCCAGCCCCCCAGCCCCCCATGTCTCCATTTTTAAAATTTCTTCTTTGGGGCCTGGCGGAATGGCTCAGTGGTCTAAAGCACCTGCTTGGGAAAGCTTGGGAGGCTTCAGGGACCGCGGTTCGATCCCCAGCACCACATGCTGTGCCAGCCCTGCCCTCGGGGCGGGATGAGCCGGCCATAAAAAAATAAATAAATAAAATAAAATAAAATAAAATTTCTTCTTTTTTTTTTTTTTTTGGCTTGCTCAGGTTGCCTCAAGGGTGGGTTGGGTAAGGCTTGTGGAGCCAGGAATTGAACCCTAATCCCCTATGTCTGACTCCATTTGCCTGAGCCAAGCCACAGGCCACCCATTTTTTAAAAAAATTTCTTTAATGTGGTTTTCACACCCATGTACCCGCACACCGGGAGAATAGTAACATCAAGCCCTGCTGTGTTCAGTTCTCCACACTAGGCACAGTGCGCAGCACTGCGCATGCTCATCCACCCGATTCCCCCACAGCAGCCCGACACAGGGATCTGAGCTCAGGAAGCCCGGCACCAAAATCACTTCTCTTAACCACCAAGCCACACCAGAGAGAGACAGACAGACAGAAACTCAGACAGGTACAGAGGCAGAGACAGACTTTATAGCTATAGACAGAGTTTGTGTGCACATTCATGTAACTGTATGATTGACTGTCAGAGAAATTAACATCTTCATCTCCTTCAATATCTATCCTTTGTATTGGGGTCTACAAACTTCTTTTTTTTAAAGAATTTTGTTTTTCTTGTTTCAGAACTTTTATTTTTTTATGTTTATTTTTTTTTTAAGAATTTTTTATTTTTATTTATTTTTTTCTTGTTTCAGAACCTTCGTTTATTCACTCATTTCTATGGCTGGCTCAGCCCGCCCCCAGGGTAGGGCTGGCGCAGCATGTGGTTCCCGGGGATCGAACCGCGGTCGCTGAAGCCGCCCAAGCTTTCCCAAGCAGGCGCTTTAGACCGCTGAGCCATCCCACCGGGCCCCAATTTTTTTTTTAAGAATTTTTTATTTTTATTTATTTTTTTCTTGTTTCAGAACCTTCGTTTATTCACTCATTTCTATGGCTTATTTTTATTTATTTATTTATTTTTATGGCTGGCTCAGCCTGCCCTGAGGGCAGGGCTGGCGCAACATGTGGTGCCGGGGATCAAACCACAGTCCCTGCAGCCGCCCAAGCTTTCTTAAGCAGGCACTTTAGACCACTGAGCCATCCTGCCAGGCCCCAAACTCTTGTTTATTTTTTATTTATTTTTATTTATTTATTTATTTATTTTTCAATTCTTTTATTGTTTAAATTTAACAATGGTTATATTACATATTTTCATCATCGGATCAGTTTAGATTAATACATATAGGTATATAAGATTGATCAAACAACTAAACATTAACCTTTCTAAATCCACATTACTTTTTTTTTTCTTTTCCCCCTTTTTTCCTTTGAAAGTTGACATATTGCATATTGTCCTCAC
>PVJA010036026.1:0-21523 GCA_004027025.1 Myocastor coypus | reverse complement strand
TATGGCCGGCTCAGCCCACCCCAAGGGCAGGGCTGGCGCAGCATGTGGTGCCGGGGATCAAACCGCGGTCCCTGAAGCCGCCCAAGCTTCCCCAAGCAGGCGCTTTAGACCACTGAGCCATCCCGCCGGGCCCCTAGTTAGTGTTTCTTTTAATTTTTTTTTTACATATTTGGTATAGGGTCTCACTACACAGCTCGGACTTGTAATGATTCTCTTGTTTTCAGTCTTCCCAGCACTGGGATTACAGACATGTGCCACCACATCCAGTCTCTAATTAGTATTTATGGAGTCAATATAAATAGATGAAAAAATTAAAGCTTTATTTTTATAAAATAATTTATTGGAACACAAAAACACATTTGTACACGTAGCAGCTTTTGGGATACACAAAAAACTCAAACATAGATATCTTTGATGTGACCTGAGATCATATAAAAAATTAAAGCCTTAAAGATGTTCTTATTTGGACCAAACAAGAAGGACACTTCTTTTTTTAAGTACTTGTTTTACTAATTAAGCCTCTACTATGTATAGTAATGTGATTATGTTTCTTTGCTCAGGACAAAATATAGTATATATTATCTTCAAGAAAAAAGAGAAAAAGTGAAAGAAAAAAGTTATTAATGTAATGAGAATTGACAGTTAAATCAATTTTTGTTCTATATCTGCTTCCTCTACAGTCATATCTGACTTTATCTAGACTAGTGATTACCTGACCACCTGATTTTAAACTAGTTACTAATAAGTTACATTATTAATCTCAGGACCATAAAAAATTCCAAATCTTTAGAAAATACTAGTAGTTATCTTACTATCATAGTTATCTTACTAGAGATTACGGTAATGACATTTTAGATTTTTATTCCTTTGGGCTTGCCAGGTAGCTCAGTGGATTAAAGCACATGATTCGGCAAACTCACTCAGGTGACCATACCCACCCCCACATAAAGCATGAGACCTGTCTTTAAGGTAGCCTGAGCCAACCAAAAAAAAAAAAAAAAGAAAATACTTTCTCATTCCTTAACTGTGCTACCTACGTGAAGGGTTAGTCTATAGTCATTCCTTGTGTCACACCAGTTCCCCCACTTGCTTTCTTCATCGTGGGTAACAGTTTCTGTGCTGGTTGTTCGTGGTATATGTTCTTCAAATCTTTCCTTTCTCCTCCTGTCTTGCTTTGTTTCTAGCACTCTTCTTCCAAGTTAGGTACGCAGTATGTTGAGTCCTCTGTATCACCTTTTCTTATTTTCACTCTTTTATGCCAAGTTTATTCCCCAGTTGACTCTGATGTACTAGGAACTATACTGGGAGTTGCAGACTCCCAAACTAGTAAGACTTTATTCTTGTTCTTCTGCAGCCCAGCATCCACTAACAAATGGATACACATAAACTGATCCTGCAAGGGTTAGGAGAATTTGAGAGAGAAAGGGCAGATTATGTTCATGAGCATATATACCAGGCCAATGAATGTGGACCTGATTTCTCAGACATTAAAGAATTGCTACAAAACTTCCAGCATTCTGATTCTGATTTTTATTTTTAAAAGGCAGTATTTTGCAATCAGAAGGAATACATATTATAGTATGGATAACTAAAATATCATAAAATAGGAATCACCTGAAATCTTATTGTTCCAAGTTACTCCTTTTGAAAAATTTTATTTTTAGTTAAAAAATTTGTATCTTGTTTGTAAAACACAGTGTGAAGTTGTGATATCCGTGCTGTTGTGGAGTGGCTAAACTAATGGACACATCCATCACTCACATACTTACCAGACTGTGCCTTTGGAACTGTGTTAGTAGACATTGCAACAAATACTTAATAGCTTTTGGCTTATAGCATCAGGTGTGCTATATAATCTTGGTTTTTGGCAAATGCTCTTTGCTGAGTTTCTCAGTTTCTTTTTTCTAAGAGGCTGGCTCATATTTTAAAAAAATTATAAGATTATATTTTAAAAACTAAGATTATATTTTTAAAAATTATAAGACTATCTTTTCTCTCTCTCTCTCTCTCTCTCTCTCTCTCTCTCTCTCTCTCCCTTTTTGTGGGACCAGTGTTCGAACTCACTAATTTTCATTTTTATTGAATCCTTCTTCATGCATTTATTGAGGTGGTCATACTTTATCCCCTTATAATCCATCAGTATGATGAAGTCTGTGGTTTTCCTCTCCAGTGTTCACACAGCCTTGCTGCAACCATGGGATAAACCCAGTGCTGTGTTTTTAAACCATTATTAGATTCATTTTGATGTCTTTGTTTCTTTGTCTTTATTTGTGATTGAGCTGGGTCTGTAGTTTTCCTGCACAGTTAACATTTATTGAATTTCTATCTTTGTGCCACATTCTGTGATATGACAAGTAGGTTGTTCATATTTATTTGACTCTGCATTCTTTATGGTAGTAAATAGACATCCCACAGTTTACCCTTTTGAGTGGTGTGATATTTTAGCACATTATGGAGTTTTTCTTTTCACTGAATTTTTGAAAGTTTGGCTTAAATTCTTCAGGGATCAAGTCAGTTGGTTTTATTTATTTGTGGTCTTTCTTGAATTAAACATATATATTTCCATGAAATAAGGTTGAATCTTTAAAAAAAAAAAAAAAAAAAAGGCCATTCATACCAAATAGTTTCTTTGTTTTTCTGAACAGAAGCCGCCAAACACTGAAAGTCAGAGAGCACAGTGTATTGGGACCCTATGTGGATGGACTTTCTAAACTGGCTGTTACAAGTTACAAGGTAACAATGTCCTTTCTATGAGCTAACTGTTGTGCAGTTTTTGGCTTGATTTCTTAAAAATTAAGTTGATAATAGCATCACTTGGTAAACCATTGTTTATAAAGAAATCTTTATAAAGTGGGACTAAATGTGATGAAACTTAGACATTAAGCTTGCCAGACTTCATGGCTCCAAAATGGATGGGATAAACTATAGACTGTAAACTTTACCTCTTGTTGCTTTTCTGTTCTGGCTCTTTCTCACATTTTTCTTTTTCTCAGTTATTTATTTATTTATTTATTTATTTATTTATTTATTTATTTATTTATTTATTGAGGCCTTTTATTTATCATGCTAAATTTTCTTTAAACACTTTTTTTTTTTAAACTTAGAATGTTGTGATTTTCAGAATTTTTCATATTTTTCATTTTTCATTTTTCATTTCATTTCATTTCAAATTTTTCATTTTTAGGATTATGGTCAGGTGCATATAACATAAAAAAATAGGATTGAGGTTTGTGAGGTATGAGTTATTGCCCGTTTTGCTCATGATGTATTTTCAGTGTCTAAAAAGTATCAGGGTGCTCTCCATACACATTTGAGTGAATAAATAAGACAATGGTGAATTAAACAAGGTTTTTCATGTAAGATGTCTAGAGAAAGCTGCTCTAGGACTGGTGGAATGGCTCTAAAATGTCATTCCTTTCCCACTCCACCTAGAGAGAGATGGTAATGACAGTGTTCTCATACTTCAAGAGGCCTGCCTCTTACAGTCAAACTGTGATCACAAGCCTGTTCCCTTTCAGGAAATGGACCTGGTGATCTGTATTGTATTGGGTGCTAGTATTTAGGTGGGTGGCTTGGCCAGTGTTGCAAGGGCATCTTAGCCCTTAGCTCTGCCACAGGATGCATAGTCACAGATAGCTTTGCATTATGGTTTAGAAAAGACTGGATCATGGTAAGCTTCTGCACATTCATTTCATACATGGGCCTTGCAGGTGCTAAGCAAGCGCTGTATCATTGAGCTACATCCACAGTCCAGGTAGAGGATTGTAAAGCTTTCTGTTATTAGTAATGAAACTAAAATTCACACTGATTAAATAACTAGTTTTAGGACTTGTCATGTTTTTGAAATGAAAATTCTGTGATCTGTTGTATAATGCTGTCTCTTTTTCAGCAGTAATTTCAACCAAGTAGCAAATTTGTACAGAAAATTAATCCCTTGATGTTTTCTTTTTTTTTTTTTTTTTTTTTTTTTTTTTTTTTGGTGGGACCAGGGTTTGAACTCACGACCTTGCACTTGCCCAGCAGGCACTTGTGCCTCGGAGCTATCTCCCCAGCCCTTGATGTTTTCATTTTTAAGCACAGAACTACTGTGATGATGGGTAGTAATATGCTTGCATGAAGGATTACAAGTCATTTCTATCTTTTCTTATTTCTATAATCTGATTTTTTCAAAATTTTTTTGTACTGGGAATTGAACTCACGACTTTGTGCTTGTGAAGCAGGCGCTTGTGCTTCTGAGCTATATCCCTGGCCCTTCAAATTTCTGAAGTACATCAGTATTGGGATAGAATATTTGTCCATCTTATGTGATTCAATTATGTAGCTTCTAAACTTTCCTGAGTCAAAATTGTCACTTTTTTCTGTACCTACAGAAAATAATACTTGAGTTTAATTTTAGAGACAGTGTCAGCTCTTTTATTCTATGGGGCTTAATGTTCATTTAAAAATAAGATGCAGGGGCTGGCAGGATGGCTCAGCGGTCTAAAGCACCTGCTTAGGCAGCCACAGGGACCACTGTTCGATCCCCAGCACCACATGCTGTGCCAGCCCTGCCCTCAGGGCAGGCTGAGCCAGCCATACAAATAAATAAATAAACAAACAAAAGTTGTGAAACAATAAAAATAAGATGCAAACTGCAAGTGTTGTTGACTAAGTAGTAAAATTTGTAATGCATTTCACAGTACAGCTGAGTTTTCATGTTTATTACACAGATAATGAGATATGTGTCTGTGACTTGTTTTCACTTAGGATATTGAGTCTTTGATGTCTGAGGGAAACAAATCTCGGACAGTTGCTGCAACCAATATGAATGAGGAGAGCAGCCGATCCCATGCAGTCTTCAAAATCACCCTCACACACACATTGTATGATGTGAAGTCTGGGGTAGGTGTTCATGTATGTGATCTTTTAGTTTCGAGGTGATCATGGTTTATGTTATTCTCATTAGATGAATTCAGATTGTAGCCAGACTTACGTGTTGATTAAGACTCCAGACAAGCAGCAACAGCCACGTGCGTGACCTAGGGATTTAGTACTTTAATGTAGGATATTAGGTGACTGGGGAGTTGTCAGAACAGCTGAGGAGGAGTGGGTTCTTGGCAGACTTTAGGAATGATTCCTAGAACCAAACAGATCTGGTTCCTCAAAATGGAGCCATCTTTGAGGACCTCCTAGAGCTTTGGGTTCGAGGTGTACCCCATAATCGTGAGGATCAGGAAGCAGAAATAAAGACGCTTCCCCTGTCAAGAAGGCTGAGTCTTAGCACCCTAGAGGCTGGAGCATGTGCCAGGAAACTCCAGTGTGAGACCTCATCTTGCCATGATCCTGCCTGCCAGCACAGAGAGCCAAAAGGACCACTGCATCTCCATTGTCCAGGCCTTCAGCGAAAGGATTTGATGGGCAGAACTTGGGCCATCCTAGCCCTTACCTGCATGGGAGGTGCTGTAGGGACAGGTGGGGATACTGAAGCCATGCAGCTGACGAGTTGCAGTCCCGGCTCAGCAGCCTGAGACTTCGCCTCTGCCACAGGCCCAGGCCATCATAATGTGCCAACCAATTTAGTGGAGGTTCTTCTGCTAAACAGCCATTATTGGAAAGAATAACTCACACTGGAGAAATTGTACTAGAAAGTTACTGGATTGGGTAGAATAATTTTTTGAGTTTTTTTTTTTTCTTTCTGTATTTGAGGCAGGGTCTATAGGGTGTTCAGGGTTTCACTACATAGATTGGACTCTAGTGATTCTCCTGTTTACAGCCTCCCAAGAGCTGGGATTACAGGTGCGCACCACAATGCCCAGTCTCAAGTGCCATCTCAGCATGCCCTGGGGGCAGGGCTGCTGTAGTCCTCTAAGCTGTTAGATCAGCTCTAATTTTTTGAGTATTTGATTTGGAAACTGGTGAAGAATAAACTGCAACTAAGTGAGAGATGTTAATGCCTGCACCTCATTGAGGACTTCTTTGTTGACCTGCACATTTCTGCTTTCTGTCTCTATGGGAAGTTTCATGTATTTTGTCATGATGCTCCACCCCTTGGTGTGTCAGTTTTAAATACCAGAAGCTGAAATAATCACCCTGGCATAGTGCTATATTTTGGCAGAATTTCCATTTGCTGAAAGCATGTTTTTCTCTTTTTTTAACCATCACAGCAAGATTAGTGTAACAACAAAAAGTTCTTTGTTTTCTATTTTCCTTTCAGCATAAGACAAAAAATACAGTGAAGGCACTTCATTTTTAGTGAAAAATCCTTTTTATTTGGGAAGCTGAATATTGTTTTGTAAGCAACATGTTCACTTTGTGGAAATAAATACAGATGTATATTTTAAATCAAAGCTTAGAAGTATTTATTTTGCTGCTAAAGTGTATATATCATATATCCATTCATATATGTACAATGATAAACATTGTATTGTGTATATAAAGTGTCTTAACTAAAATTAGTATAAATCTAGTACCTGAAACTGTAAAATAAAAGGGGAAATTATACTATACTGTATATGAATCAAATGATATACTTCAAAAAATGTTTTGAGCTTTTGAGGGTTTCTTCTATTGTATAAAAATGAGATTACTATTTTTATAGCAGTAAGAATATTAGTATTTTGACTCGGGATTACTGATAAACCGGGTGTGGTAGTATACAGCTGTAATCCCAGGACTCGGAGATTGGGGGATTGCTGCAAATTTAGAGCCAGTCTGGGCTACATAGTTAGTTCAAGGCTGCTGGGAACTACATAGTAAGACCCTGTCTCAAAGGGGAGGTGGATGATGGTGATGATTACTGGTAAATGTAAAAATTGATGCATAGTTTCAAATCATATTAAAATACATGTAAGTACTTCTCGACCTTTTTTCCTTTGCAATACCAGATACTGGCCTCAGGGAAATATTGAGCTATATCCCTACCCCTTTTTATTGTTTTATTTTGAGGCAAGGTCTCCCTGAGCTGCCCAAATTGTCCTGAAACTTGTGATCCTCCTGCCTCAGCTTCCCAAGTAGCCACCTTTGTATATGTATGCCATCGGGCCTGGCTCTTTTCTGAAAGCTTGTATTTGCTTCCTTCCAAATGTCTTCATTTCAAAGGCACTATTTTTCTAAGATAACTGTTACTTTGCCTAGAGTAGTAGAGATCTGCTCTATCACTGCCAGATTGCATAGTTTTCTTATAGTCTTCCATAGTGTCTTAGTTACTTTTCACTCTTTGCTGGGACAAATACCCAACACCCAAAATGAAGGAAGGAAGGGTTTATTTAGCTCACAGTTATTGGAGGTTTCAGTTCATACTTGGCTGGATCCAAGGCAGAGAGGCACATGGCAGAGAGCAACAGGTCATGGTGGCGGAACAGCAACAGTGGCAACAGAGGCAACGGAACAACCAGGGGGCAGAGAACAACAGCGCTAGTCTGCCTTTCTGTCTGTCTTTATATTCCACTGAGGCTCTCTGCTTCAGCCTATCTGCCTTAGGCTACATCCATAATCCCAGAAGTACTTAAAACACATAATCCCAGCTATCATGGATCAAGTCTCAAACTCAAGATGAGTACTAAAGCACATAATCCCAGTGACTCATGAGTCAAGTCTAAATCTATAGAAGTCCCCGCCCAATGACTGCATGAGGCTTTGGGGGGACAACTAGACATAAACCATAACACATAGCAACACAATAATTTTGCAATAACAGCAAATTAATAAAGGATTTATGTAATGAATCCATTCATTTGGGACATACTCTCTGCATTTTCTGAATGCTTATTAGTATATATCCATTTGCTTCACAGACATCTGGGGAGAAAGTGGGCAAACTGAGCTTGGTTGATTTAGCTGGCAGTGAACGAGCAACAAAAACGGGAGCCGCTGGCGACAGGCTGAAGGAGGGCAGCAACATTAACAAGTGAGTTTCCCAAAGCTTATTTGTCTGCTTTGCAGAGCTAATTGGGAGCCAGATAGGGTCTTGCTTATTTGTCTGCTTTGCAGAGCTAATTGGGAGCCAGATAGGGTCTTGGATTTATTATATAATATATATAATATATACATATATATATATATATTTTTGTCTGTTTGAGACAGGGTCTCATTATGCAGTTCAGGCTGGCCTTGAGCTCACTTTTGTAGCCCAGGCTGGTCTCGAACTCGCACTGATCTTCCTGCCTCAGCCTCCCAAGTGCTGGGATTACAGGCATGAGCCACCATGCCTGGCCCTGTAATATTTTTTGGAGGGTAGGTACTAGGGATCAAACTCAGGACCTTGCACTTGCCAACAAGGCACTTATGCTGCTGAGCTATCTCCCCAGCCCCTAAAATGGGGGGACATCTGTGGTTATCTGGACTGATTAAGGCTACTTTGTAGTTTGGGTTTGCTTTGTGTTTTCCATGGGCCCAGACTCTCATGTCCTGTGGAGCTGTTTGATGGGGCTGAAGAGTACAGATTCAGTGGAGTTAGGCTTCCTCAACAGTGACCCTGTTGACTTTGGGTCTGGTGATTATTGTTTCTTTCTCTTGGGTAGAGGGTTCTTGAGCATTGTAGAGTATTAGCAGCATCTCTGACATCTGCCCACTAGATGGTACTAGTGCTACCCCACCCCGGCTATGACAGATTCTTGGTGGCTTGTAATTCCCTCTGAGGGCCACTACCCTCCAGCTAAGGACCACTAGTCCAAGGTATAGGAAAGGATGACAGTTGGTCTCAGAGGCCAGCTGATGATTGTGACCCATGTTACTGTCTTAAACAGACCCTGTGTTCTAGCAACATTGGGCTGGCCCACTCACTACAACCATTGTATTTGTCCAAGTCCAAGAAGCTGGGACTTTACAAAGTAATATTTTGTTCACCAAGTCCCTCCTGAGAGTATATGTTCTCTCAAGCTAGACTGGTAGCTTCCTATGGGCTGAAGCTTATCTGTCTTTACAGTCCCATAAGGAGGTGGACTGAGTCATTAGTGGGCAACTGGAGATAACAGGATCCCTCATCCAGGTGCCGTGCTCTTACTGTTGAATCATACAGATATAAATTTTGCTTGTCTTAGGTTTTAATTATTATATTGTCTTGGGACTTCTTTCTTTGAAGATAGTGTTTATTTCAATATGGTCACTTAAGTTTTATAGCTCACATTTTTATCTACAAATATGAAAAAAACTGGGTTAAGCATCTTTGTTGCCTGACCTAGTGAGTGTTAGACTGACAGCAGCTCTTTAAGACTTCATTTTTTCAGACTGAGCAGCAAATTGCTGACCACAGTACTGCTTCTGTGAATGTACAAGGTGTTCCATTTTGTGCTAAAATGTGACATTTGATATTCTCCAGTTTTTGTAATATTATGGTTTGTTGCACTATGCAGGTCCCTCACAACACTTGGTCTGGTTATCTCAGCCTTAGCAGATCAGGGTGCTGGCAAAAACAAAAATAAATTTGTTCCATACCGTGACTCAGTTCTCACATGGCTGCTCAAGGTAAGTTTTTTTATAACATTCTTTTTCTGACATACCTTTGGTGGTTGGCAAACAAAAGAGAGTAAATTATTAATCTTTTCTGATTACAACTTCCTCCAGCGTTCATGTTGATGATTACTAGACTGTTAAGACAATCACAGTTTTCAAGGACTGAGCTGGCACGGGTTTCTTTCTGGTATTACCTGCATGTGCCCCCAGAGCCTGGGTGTGAGGGGGCTGCTGGGCACACTTGAGTCACACAGTTGCTCCTGGAGATTTGTGGGGAGAAGGAGGAGCAAGCGCTAATGTGATAGCTGTGCTCGGCCTGAGGCACTCCGCCGGGCTGCTCAGCTTGGTCTCACAGGTCCTCTGGTTTGATAGTTTGGTCCTTGTCTTCTGCGTAACTTAGCTCATGATCATTTGATTGGCTTTCACTTTCTTAGACGTGTTGCTGAAGGGCATGAAGTAGGCACACGTTCACCAAAGAGTTCATTAATTTGTCTGAGGAGAGGGGAAGGAAATGCAGCCACTCCTTGGTCTCCATGGCTCAGAGTCCAGGAAGGGAGATGAGCTGTGCCTGCAAAACAGGCTGGTGACAGAGAGGGTGCTTTAATGCAATCAGAGCTCAGTGACAAAAGTGCAGCTATTTCCAGGTTTTCTCTAGCTTCTCTTAGTCTTCAGAAAAGTGGTGCAGTGAGGGGGACATCAGCTAGATACAGGGATGGAACTTTGAGTGACAATTCATGTAGCTGCAGCACTGAACAAAATCTTATACCTTCTTGCGTAATACTGGTTTCTGGTTTTGTTTTGTTTTGTTTTTTCTTTTTCTTTTTTCTTTTTGAGACAGGGTCTCACTGTGCAGTTCATGCTGGCCTTGAGCTCACTTTTTGTAGCCCAGGCTGGTCTCGAACTTGCACTGATCCTCCTGCCTCAGCCATGCCACCACGCCTGGCCTAATACTGGTTTATACTTTTTAAAATGGAGAAATAATTTTGTGTGTCCTGTTTAGTTTTGTGGTGGCTCCTTTTTTCATTGGTATTGTTGTTGAAATTTCCTTGTGTTAAGTCTCAGCTTAAACAATAAATCAAGTGTTTGACCTTTTGTTGTTATTTTTTCCTTAAGTGCTTCTATGACCTTTTAAAGATGTCTTACTTTCGCACCGACATCATAAATAGGGGCACTTTTACAAAGGATTCCAACACTTTCAGGTCCCCGTTATGTTTTTCTTCTTGAATTCTTGGTCTATTCTCCCTGATCCTTGAACCATGCATACGGGAGTGTCATAGTCCCCAGGGTAGCTTTCACTCAACTCTCACAAAATTACAATTTCTTTTACATTTTTTTTTGTATTATGTTTTTGTAGTAATTTTGTTATGATCTTGATTGCACCCTTCAAACCTGAGCCTTAACTATATTGCCACCACCTTAATGGAGGCCACTTTTATCTTTGCCTAGAGGACAGACATTGCCTTCCAGCTTTCTTAGTCAAATCTATTCTCAGATTCAGGCTACAGCATTTTTCTAAATTAATATTTCTGTCCCCAGGCCCTTAGAATTAAGTCCCAGTTCCTTAACCACTTGTGACTTACAAGGCCCTTTATAGCCCCATCCCTCCTTGCTCCCCTTTTGCTTCCTGGTATTATAAATTCTAGCTAAGTGACTTCTAGGGCTTCCTCTTCTGGTTGGAGAAGGTCCCAGCCCCTTCAGTCCCCTTCCATTCCCTCCTTCCCTCTCTGGTGCTTAGTCACCTGTAGGTCTAAAGGCCACCCTCTTTGGGACTCTTCCTCCCAGAACTGGCTTTCTGACCTTCTTTGTTCTGCCTGATCAT
The DNA here is from genome assembly GCA_004027025.1 of Myocastor coypus. Lineage (NCBI taxonomy): Eukaryota > Metazoa > Chordata > Mammalia > Rodentia > Myocastoridae > Myocastor > Myocastor coypus. The sequence goes on along the minus strand of PVJA010036026.1, from coordinate 10,275 downwards.
ACTGATCATATCTCATACCGATCATATCATATTTAGCCCCATTTAGTTCTTTTCATAGAGTACTTACCTCCTCTGTAAGAGTTGAGTCACAAGCAATTTCAGCTGTGCTCTGAACTAGCTTTATGATTTCAATGAGGCCACCAGTCTTCCTGAGTCTCAATTTCTCATCTGTGAAATGAAGTAATTTGATTTGATAACTTCTATTCAGCCTTGAAAAATTCTGAGTCCTCAAATTAAATTTCTTTCCAGTGTCCACTTAATTTGCAGTTGATACATTGAAACAAAGCTCATCTGATTTGCCTAATTAGACAATAAAAGAGTAAATAAGAAACTTTATACTTTCTTGTTGAATGGATGCCAGTTCTTTTGTTACTATTTCCTTTTTGCTAATGGCACAAGACCATTTTCTAATATAAGCATATTGTTGCCCCATGAACAAGGGCTTTTCTCATATACAGCATTGGTGTTTGCCAGCTTTCTTTTTCTTAGGATAAACTGCAGCACCACACACACTATTTTCCTTTGGCAGTTGCTATTGGAAGTCTCTTTTCCCTGCTCCTTTTTTGCCGCTCGTGTGGGCTGGCAGTTTGCAGTAGCATTGGTGTTCCTGGGGCATGGCATTGCAGTATGAGATTTAATTCCTGTGATCTTTTCCCATCATGTCTGAATCTGATTAATATGTGTAGAACTCTGGATGACATTTTTCTGGAAGTTGCCAAATCTGGGGCATCAGGATTGTGAGATCAATGTCTGTCTAGAAGTAATGGAGTGAAATAAGCAGTCACTGCTTTTCCTTTTTGAAGTCCAGGTTAGTTATATTTCCTGCCTTTTTATGCCTCAAAGTATATTTTAAACAATATGATTGTTTTCTTTGGAAACTAAAATTTCAGTAATTTTCAGACATTGTGGTTATGTAGAACTGCTAGTAATGTGTGGTGTTTCTAATACGAGGACAAATTAGTTTGGAATGGTATAGGGTCATATGACTTAATCCTTATGCCTGAATTTTCTGTGACTACTTGTGTGTTGTGGGTAATTGAGGTTGTAGAGGAGTGGAAAGGTAATGGATTTAGAAGCAGAATACAGATGTGTAGTAGATTATTCAGTTTACAAGTTCTGATTTTTTTTTTTTTTTGTCTTTTTGAGACAGGGTCTTGCTATGCAGTTCAGGCTGGCCTTGAGCTCACTTTTGTAGCCCAGGCTGGTCTCAAACTCACACTGATCCTCCTGCCTCAGCCTCCCAAGTGCTGGCATTATAGGTGTGTGCCACCATGCCCAGCTAAATTCTGAATTTTTTTTGGGTACCAGGAATCGAACTCTGGACCTCACATTTGCCAAGCAAGTGCTATGCCACTATGCTGGCCCAATTCTCAGTTTTTAGGCAAGGTATTTAACCTCTTTTGTCAGAACCAGCATGTTTTTTTTTATTGACAAAATGGAATAATAATAATAATAATAATAATAATAATAATAATAATGATTTCAAAAAAGGCTTAATGGCATGCACGAAGATTGTGTAAATCAGATTGCTATAGCAGATTTTATATAAATAGAAATTGGATTTAAGCCAAAAGCTCAGCATACTAATCTAGTTTTATGTTTTATGCCTCATGGTTAAACATTTCTGCTGGGTGTTTAAGGGCAAGTTAAAGCAAGACCTATATAACAAAACATGTAACTTTTATATCTCCCAAGGTCAGTCAAATTCCCTCAGGATTTACCTTGAAGCCATGTACAGTGCTTTGTAGAACTGTTGTCATTGTCAGCCTAAGAGAATATTTTCTCTGTTAAGTGACTCCTTAGGCACACTGTAGCCCCATAATATCCTTGAACAGAAAATTTAGGAAACCACTGAATTATAGGGTGTTACAGCACAGGTTCTCTTATGTCCTGAGTCCTCACTGACCTTGAAGGGCCAGGGCCAAAATATTGACTATCCTCATAGCCCTTCTTTTATTCTAATATTTGGTCTGTAAACTTATATTCTTAACCCTCCAGAAGAAAAACTTAGTGATACTATTACTCTATAACACAGGTACAGCTTAATATCACTGTCTGAGTATCAAACATTTAGATTTAACTTGGAATTGGTATTTTCTATCCATCATTGATATTCTGATCTCTATAGAATGTGATAAAAAGCAGTTACACAGTTTTAGTATGCTGAGCTGTAAAAGGCTTAAAGTAACAGCTTCCATCATTGCCAGTTTTGCCAGTAGCCCACTGTGATTATGGAACATTGAATTATGTGTACAACTACTTCCTCTGAGTTCAATGAGAAGAAATTTTTTGTATCAATAATAATTAGAAAAATTACCACGTTTACACCCAGTGCTCTGTATAACTACTACAAGGACAACAATATGCATTGTATTGGGAATGTACTACTAACATGTTTTGAAACTGTCACATTGTTATTTCTTATTAAATAACATTGTTTTCTCTTTAATAACAAATAAAGATATAATAAAAAAGAAATTGGAATGATTTTATATCTTTAAGAATTTTCTATAGGTTTATGCTACCCAGAAATAGAGAGATTTTTTTCTGTAATCTAGTGACTTAATAACTATTGCTCTCAGGCAATCTTTTACAAAAGTCTGACTCTTATGGCTGGACTTGAGTACTGAGTAGCCCAGACAGGCCTCCAAGTTGTGGTAGTTCTCCAGCAACAGCCTCCTGAATGCAGGTTTAGAAGTAAGTACCATCATGCCTGACTTTTTTCCTCTAATTTGAGCATCTGCTCTTCAGTGACGTTCTGACACTTAAAACTATCCATTTGCCTATTCTTTGTTTCCTTCTCTTCCTCCTTATCTCTAATTCTCATTAACCTGGGAAAGTATATTAGTGTGTAAATAGTTCTCTATTGCTTTGTAACGTATTACTAGAGAACTTAATAGCAGGGAATAATAGTTATGTGTCTTCTCATAGTTCCCAAGTCAGCCAAACAGAGTGATCTGGCTGAGTCTCTTGTGGCTGCAGGTGAGGCTCGGCAGGAGCTGTGGGCATCTCAGGCCTGGACCTGGAAGGAGATGTCTGCTTGCTTACACAGCTGTGAGCTGGCTTCAGGTCTACTTCCAAACCTACTCATGTGGGGTGTCCTCATAGGACCACCTCATGACAGCTGCTCTCCACCAGAGCAGAGACAATGCCCAAGACAGTAATCACCATCTCATTTTAATGGCACCTCAGAAGGTATATGCCATCACATTCCATTGTAGTCTTCTCATTAGAGATTGTTCAGCAAAGACTGGCAACACTCATGGCAAGGGAACAGTACTAGGTGACAAATCCCAAGAGGCAAGGATGGAGGATGGCTTGGGGGGGCTGTCTTACAGGCTGCCTGATGGGTCACAGTCAGTCTGTTGTATGCTGAGTAGAGTGTGGTGGACTTGGTGTGCCAAGTCCAGTTTTGCATTTCTGAGCTATGTCTTTGTCTCCTACTTTGATCCCTGTCTCCCTCCCTTTCATCTTTTCTCCCTTTGTTCTATCTTTGGCTGAATCTAGGGCCTTGTTGATGCTGAGCAAATGCTCTTCCAGTAACACTACAAGCCTCTCATCTCAGGTTTTTTTTTTTTTTTTTTTTGGTCTTTTTGAGACAGGGTCTCACTATGCAGTTCTGGCTGGCTTTGAGCTCACTTTTGTAGCCCAGGCTAGTCTCGAACTCTCACCAATCCTCCTGCCTCAGCTTCCCAAGTGCTGGAATTACAGGTGTTTGCCACCACGCCCGGCTTGTTTGTTTTTTTTCTACTGAAATAAAAATAGTTTTTTTTTTTTTTGTTAGAAGCCAGTTCCAAAACTTGCTTTCTTGGACTTGCCAGTTCTAGGATAGTAAAGATGAAAAACAAGTATTTTGTCTTAGTGGTCTTGTCTGAACTGTGAAAGCCATTGTGTAGACCAGGGTTCTTTCCAATCCTGGGGTCACAGACCACAGTCGATATATGGCCTATTAGGATCCAGGCCTCATAGCAGGAGATGGGCAACTGGTGCTGGAGAGAGGACTCAACGCTTTATCTGTATTCACTGCTGCTTCGCACAACTGGCACCGTGGCTTGGGCTCTGCCTCTGTCAGATCAGTGGGGCATTGGACTCTTCATAGGAACCCTCCAATGAACCACACACAGGAGGGATCTTGGTTGTTTGCTCCCTGGCCCCAGGTCCTAGAAAAATAGTTTTCTAGGAAACCAGTCTCTGGTACCAAAACTGGTGGGGGTCTCTAGGTAGGACATGAAGCCTGGGTTAGCAGTTTCTGCCAGACTATGAGTAGCCCTATCAGAGGGAAGAAATGCAGTTTTTGTAACATGCCTTGTCTCTTGGGAGACTGTAATTGTACCTTGTCTGGAAAGCAGGGCAGATTCTTAGGGACAGTACCAGCAGGTGCATAGTAGGAAGATCTTAGGTGGTCACTCCTCGGTCAAAGGTCAGATAACCCTGTGCCCATTCCATTTCTCTAAAGGAGATATAGGCATTTAGAAATTCTTTTCATTTTGAATAGTCTGCTTACTAATGTGTCTTGCTGCTGGTTAAATAAGACAAGTTTATTTTTTAAAAAAATTTATGTATTTGGTGCATAGTCTGACTATGCAAGTTGGACTTGTAGTTACCCTTCTGTTTCAGCCTCCCCCAAACTGGGATTACAGGGATGCACACCACACCCTGTTTCGGGGCCTGGCTGGGTGCACGCAGGGCTGGGCCAGCATGGCATGGGTGCTGGGATCAAACCCTGGTCTCTGTGCTTGCCAGGCAGGCAGGCAGGCAGGCGCTTAGACTACTGAGCTCTCCATTTGACCTTGGCAGTTTTTCTCTTGCTCACTCCCCTTTCTCATGTGGTGACTTCTGACTGTAAACTGTTACCCCACTCACTTTTCTCCCCTCCTGGCAGGACAGTCTGGGGGGCAACAGCAAGACGGCCATGGTAGCTACAGTGAGCCCAGCAGCTGATAACTATGATGAGACCCTCTCCACTCTGCGGTATGCAGATCGAGCCAAGCACATTGTAAACCATGCTGTAGTGAATGAAGACCCCAATGCCCGGATCATCCGGGATCTCCGCGAGGAGGTGGAGAAGCTCCGAGAACAGCTGACCAAGGCAGAGGTACAGACGTGTACAACCTCCTCAAGCTAAGGCTTGAACTGCCTTCTTGGCCTTAAGTGAGAAAGACACTAACAATCTTTGAATTTCTCCTGGGATGAGAAATTTGAGCTGAGTTTAAAAAGAAGGTTATCCTATTTGAAATGAAAGAAGATGGTCCTGTTAGAAATGTTAGATTTGGAGAGATTTAAAAAGATTATAGAAGAGAAGAAAGGGAGTTCAGAAAATGCTCCTTTCCATTTCTCTCTGGGCGGCAGATGAGAGAAAAGGCAGAATGGGACAGGGAGAGGGAGAGGTGTGGTGAAGAAAGTGTGTGTGATGTAACTTTTTGTGCTGAAAATGAGATTGGGCAAGGAGTAATTGAAAGAGGAATCAGTTACTTTTCCTCTCATTTGTTAACTAGTAGTAGTCAGAACAGAGGTCTTCCTCACTTTAATCATATTAAATTCATATTAATAATTTTATATTGTGGGCTAATTTTTTTTATAGAACAGTAAACTATGTTATAGCTGAAGTACCTAATTACTTTATGTAGTAGCGCTATTTCACCTGTCTTCTATGTGTTCTTTTGTCTGCCAGTGGTGTTTATGTTCCATTACTGGATTTGAATACCTGCACAATTCTGTCCTACAACCATGTTCTCCACCAGTGTCAGACAGGATTCCTTCTGTGGTATTTCTTCTTCCTGGAGCTAGCATAGAAGCCCCCTTTTAGCTCATTTTTTTTTTTTTTTTATCATGGACAAGTTAAATATGTAGTCAAAATAGTTGGTCATGGTTTTGCCTGTTGACTTTTGTCTTTTTTAATTTCATTTCATGGGAGTCATTTTACAATTCATTATGGCCCTCTGTCCTGTATTAATAATACGAGGTTGCAACATGCACACATTTATTCTGTATATACTTGAGTAAATTCTTCTTATTCTCCTCCTGCTCCTCCTCCTCCTTCTCCTCTCCCTCCTCCTCTTCCTCTTTTACCTCTTCCTCCTCTACCTCCTCTTCTTCCTCCTTTTTCTTTTTTGGTGCTGGGAATTGAACTCAGGACCTTGCACTTGCCAGGCAGATGCTTAAGCCACTGACCTATATACCCAGCCTGTTTGAATAAATTCTTTATCAGTAGAGAATAACATAAATTATGTGTATGAATCTGGATAGATAATATATTGGAATTTAGAATAACAACCCTAGTTGATTTAATGTGCTCACCTCCTTAAATATAATGAAGTCTTTACAGTAGGACAGAGCAAAGTGAGAAGCTAAGTGTTCCTTCAGGAAGTCCATCAAATGAGCTGATAGTTTGGTGCTTACTGCGGACCAAGTGCCAGTTTGGGTCAGCTCACTGCTTCAGGCAGATGGAGACATCAGTGTGCCATAGCCCTAAGTGAGGACGGGACTGCCTTCATCCCTTGAATGTTGGCTGATTGTCCAGACTTTTCATGAAGTGAACTTTTGTTTATAGGCAATGAAATCTCCAGAGCTAAAAGACCGGCTGGAAGAATCTGAGAAGCTAATCCAGGAAATGACTGTGACCTGGGAGGAAAAATTGAGAAAAACAGAAGAAATTGCACAGGTTCGTGTTTTCTGTTGAGCCAGAGGTGGTGTTTGATTTACAGCTTTGCTGTTGGCAAATCTAGCACGATGAATAGGAACCCAGATCCAAGAGAGTTTGTTGTTACAAAAATATTTTGAAGGATACAAGAAGACATAATTGCAATGGATTGTTATGTAAGAAATGGTGTTTTTAATATCAATAATATTAACTTTTAAAAAATGAAATAACTACTGGTAGCTTCAGTCTCTTGAGTACCTCATTCTTTTAAGTACCTTGTAGATGTAAAGAACTTATTGAAATTGAAGAATTATTATTAGTAGGTGGTTGGTAGTAGACAGTAACTAATTTTTTCCCTTTATAACATTTTAAGTGGAAGTAATTTGAAACACCTAAACTTGAGAAGGTTGTGAGCTCTTTGGGAACATTGGCATTAGTTTAAGAACACCAAGTTAAGTTTCACATTGGAAAAAAGTGCTGAGAAGTCTTTGGTCTTAGAAAAAAGAAGCACCCTGGCTTCCCTGTTATGTGGTCCTGTATCCTCTGATTTGGAAATATCTGTGGAGACGGGGCAGGGCAGTATGGCAGCCTCCTTGCGGCTCCGGGGAGCTGCCTCCGGCCTCCGCTACTGGAGCAGCCGGCAGTGGCCGGCAGCTGCCACCCTTGCAGCGGGTAAGGGCCTCGCACCTCGCTTCTGTCACCCCTCCCGGCTTCTCGCTTCCAGCGACAGACGATGGCTTTTCACTGCAGTTGCTTCTAGGTCAATGGCTTCTAAGACTCCAGTTGGATTCATTGGACTGGGTAACATGGGAAATCCAATGGCAAAAAATCTAATGAAACACGGTTATCCCCTCATTGTTTATGATGTGTTCCCTGATGCTTGCAAAGAGTTTCAAGAGGCAGGTGAACAGGTAGTGTCTTCCCCAGCAGATGTAGCTGAAAAGGCCGACAGAATTATTACAATGCTGCCCACCAGTAGCAGTGCAGTGGAAGCTTACTATGGAGCAAATGGAATTCTAAAAAAAGTGAAGAAAGGCTCATTATTAATAGATTCCAGTACCATTGATCCTGCAGTTTCGAAAGAATTGGCCAAAGAAGTTGAGAAAATGGGAGCAGTTTTCATGGATGCCCCTGTTTCTGGTGGTGTAGGAGCTGCTCGATCTGGAAACCTTACATTTATGGTAGGAGGAGTCGAAGCTGAATTTGCTGCAGCCAAAGAGTTGCTGGGGTGTATGGGCTGGAAATATCGTGGAGTGGTGGTGCTCAGGACCTGGGCTAGCTGTCTCCTCATGACTGGATGACTCAAGTAGTGGCTGTTTAACTCAAAGTTGTTGTTCCATTTCTACTCATCTGCCCCCTTTATGCTTTGTTTCAGCTAAGAGACTGTCCCATCTGTCTGTAGTGACTCATGACAGTAAAGCCAGCACTTGTTGGGTAGGCTTCTGTATTGGGCACTGTACTAATAAGCACTTATAACTAAATTATTTTACGTAATCCTTTCAGTATCCCCACAAGGTAGGGACTGTTATTATCCAGTTCAGTTGTTTAGCTATTTATAGTCACCTCTCTGTCTCTTGCCCTTGTCTGAGTTAAACCCATGTTTTAGCTGCTGCTCAGATTAGAGAATTCATGGAACTCATCATGAAATGCACATCATATAGTGCATTTCTTCTTTAAGTGTGCTGTGCAACATCAATTCATACTTCACATGTTGGAGGAAGGCATGACTCTTATCATAAAGTGGATGGTACCTTAGTGTGAACTGGGATTTAACTTGATTTTAAAAACATTTTTGTTGTAGACATTTTCAGTTAGAAAAGACTATACTACATGCACTGGAACCCAGAAGAAAACACACCAGTGTATGAACTCTTTCTCATTACATAATCTCATTCTATATTTTTCATGAGTTAAAAGTCTTTCTAGTTTTTGTATTGACTTTGAAGTGCTGCTGAAATAATGGATGCAATGTAGTTTGGGTCTAAGCAAGATTAGCGGCAGGGGCTTACACTGGGCACCTTTTCCTTTTCCAATTACAGGTATCCCCTTGAAGGGCTCTGCTGATTTTTATTGGTGTTTTTTTTTTTAAGATATGGTCTTGGGGCCGGCAAGATAGCTCAGCGGTCTAAGGCACCTGCTTAGGCAAGCTTAGACAACTGCAGAGACCACGTTTCGATCCCCAGCATCACGTGCTGTGCCAGTCCCACCCCCAGGGCAGGCTAAGCTGACCATAACATAAATAAATAAAGTTTAAAAAATATGTTCTTCACTATGTAGTACAGGCTGGCCTTGAACTCTCAGTGTTCCTCCTGCAGTAGCTGTGTCAGCTGTAATGCTGAGATTATAGGTGTGTGCCACCACGCTCGGCTACAAGGGCTCTATTGATTTTACCCAGCATTCCTTCAACATCTGAGCTTCTGAGCCCCTAGGCCTTGGTGCTGCTGAGCTTTTCCTTTTGCTCACTGATAAAACTTGGTTTGCTAACATTTACCTCTTCCCAGTCCAGACTGGCACTGAAAAAAAAAGGTATTTCTCAGTGTAGCCACAAAATATCAGTAAGTCTCTGGCCAGATAAACTTGACAAACCGCAGGTAAGCTGAGCTTACTGGATGTGTTTTTTGTAGAACTTCTCACATCGTATTTGGGGCTCTTTATTAGTCCCAGTGCCATAGTATGCCAGCTCTCAGAGTGGCCCTAAACTGTTTGGCTTAATCTATACATTACATGACTGTTGTTGGATTGGTTAACATACTTTTATTCTCGAATTAGTTTGTAAGATTCTCAAAAAATGGCCATATCTTTTAGTTTTTAAGGAGTATACTTAATAATAGTTTTAAATAAACAGAAGACACAATAACTTTTCTAATTTTAGCTCCATTTATACTATGGCAAACTGTCTCTGGTTTTCATTTTTTATGTTCTTACTAAGAAATGCATACTTACCTCAAATCAAAAGTTTGAGGTCAGAGGTTGGCAGCTACTCCCTGTGGGCTGTGCCTAGCTTGCCACTCCCCCCCCGGCACCAGGGATTGAACTAAGGACCCTGCACGTGCCAGGCAAGCACTTATTCTGCTGATTCTACTGAGCTAGCCCCCTAGCCTCTTGCCACTTGTTTTGTAAATAAAGGTTTATTAGCCCAAAGCTATGCTTATTTATGTATTATCTGAGACTTAAACAGTAAAAATGAATAATTAAGACACAAATAATAAAATATTTAGTATTTGATATTTAAAAATAATTAACCCTTGTTATCAGAAGCAATATTTGATATCTATTAACATAACTATCATACTGTAACATACAGTAAATCCCTGACTTGTGAACAAATTCCCTTCCAGGAGAATTATTTTTTTTTTTTTTTGGATTTAATATTTTTATTGTTTTAAATTTAACAATGGTTATATTACATATTTTCATCATCAGATAAGTTTAGATTAATACATATAGGTATATAAGATTGATCAAACAATTAAACATTAACACTTTTAAATCAACATTACTTTTTTTTTTCTTTTCCCCTTTCTTTTTTTTGAAAGTTGACATATTGCATATTGTCCTCACAATCGTTCTACAGAGTATAGTGTGTGGGCATGACCCACCTCCCTATTGATGTTGCTTAGAAAAAAAAAAAAAAA
>PVJA010036025.1:0-21414 GCA_004027025.1 Myocastor coypus | reverse complement strand
CATCTATTATTGTTACCTAGTATTATGTAATGTACCTAATTCTGTGTCCTATGCATCTGTGTTAGTGGCCATACAGCCGTATAGTAGCTCTGTATACGCCAGTCCTTCCATGAACACGTGAGTAATGCCCTCCTAAACTGTGACATTTTGATGGCTACAATAGCACTGGGCGATAGCTGTTTGGCTCCTTTGTAATCCATGGGACTACTAAAATGTCAATACATGGCTCGCGACTGCATATTGACTATGTATATATAATTTTACTGAATTGTGGCAATTTGGCTCTGGTCCATTCTATTATTGTCTAACATTGAAAGTAGAGGGCAGAACGGTTGTTAGGCATGATGTTCTGGTTACCAGATTATCTACTGAAAGGAAAGCCCAGCTAGCGCCATCTAGGTCAGAGGTACTGTGCTCCTGAGGCTTCATATCAGACAGCAATTGCTCAGGGCTGTTGCTGACAGAAATAAAGTTCTAGTCCGAGGGAACCAATTAAGTCCAGTGCATGAGTGTATTTTATTTGCTGAGCAGGAAAGGGAAGTGCTAAGTGAAAATAGGAAATTGGAATATTACGTGTTGGGAGAGCAACTCCTTTCATCCTCGTGGCTAATGGACTGAGCAGAAAGTGAACAGTTTGTTTCCTATGATGATTCAGTAACACTAACTGACAAGGTTTCCATTTCTGAGTCCCACTTCGCGTTCAGCCGCCTGTTTTGTAGCGTAATAACGCAATTATCTGTCTATCTTTTGCACTGCATAAACAGGACGGGGCTGAAATGTATGTGACGGACAATGGCAACTGCTTAAGTCCTTCCTGCTGAAGGAAGGAGCGAGGGAAAGGCAATGTGGGATGTCTCCTACTTGTCTCAAAATAGCCATCTGCTTGCTCTGTGTGTCCTCTCCTCAGGAGAATTCACTCTTAGAAAACTATTCTGATATTTTCTCATGATACTGAATGGGGGACGAGGAGATGGGATGGAATTCAATTTGCCTTTGATTCTCACCTCCCTTTGGTCTTTGTTTGAAATGAAATAATGTTGCAAGGTGTGCTGCTTCTAACCACTAGTTCAGACCCGGCCGATTACCCTTGAGCTGGCCTTGACCTAAGAGCCAGGTTGGGGGTGGGAGGACGTGATTTGCACTGGGTTACCTCATTTCTGTAAATTTGTTGCTAAAGACTGGTCGAGTCCTAGCTTTAGTTTCCATTCCTAAACAGTTATGTGGTTGGCTTTAGTGTCTGTGCTATTTGTATAATTCAGTTCCACGTAACAAGCGCGGGGGGGGGGGGTTCATTATAAATAAAGCCCAAGAGAAGGAGTGCGGTAGGCCTCCCAAAGGGGCTGGACCTGGTAGCTGGAAAGATTTCCCCGTTCGCTTCCTGCTTTTCCCTCTGCCTCCCCTGTGCCTGTGTACACTGGTTTTATCTACTTGCCATGGCTATTTTCATTTCTAAATGATGTCAGGCGTTGAACTCCGGGCCTCACATGTTCTAGGCAAAGGCTGGAGCATCTCCAGCCCTCTGTGATCGCCATCTCTTCCTCCTCGCCTTTCTCCTCCCTCGTTCCTCCTCCTCTTCTTCCCACTCCCTGCTTCATAGTCTTCCTCTGGGAGCTGGGATCATTGTCCTAACTCATCCTCCTGATGTAATATGGTTTTGTACCTCTGTTGTTTACATGCATGGTTTTAGACAAAGCCAGGCTCCTGAAGTGAGTTCTAATTACCAGTGTGGGCTAGCTCTCTATTCTTGGTCTAGTCAGCTATGGTCCATGCAGAAGGGTTTAGATATGGCTACAGTTTGCATAAGGTGGGCTTGGCAGAAGCTGAGATAGGTTTTTATAGTCTAGATCAGCGATAGCAAACCCTTCAGAGCTCTCAGATACTAAGAGGCTGCTGTTGCACCCACGCCATGGTTCACCACTGCCGGCCTAGACGACACCCATTGTCCCACTGTGAAAAGCACCTCACCTAGTGCACCTTGTCTTTGGATCCTACACTGAAGGCTGGACTCTCCTTCCCTGTCTCACTTGTACTATCTTCGTGTAGATTTGCCAGTTTTTCAGGCAAGGGTTTCAGATGTTAGAGTACAGCGGACTTGCACTAAAGTAAACCACTCTTGGCTCTTCCTTCTGCTGTCCCTTCTTGCTCCTTTGCCCTGTACCTGACACCATCTAAGCATCTTGCTGAATGAGTCCTGGAGCTTCCGATGGAGTGGTGGAGATGTCAGAAATAGAGGAAGAGCTTCCAGAGCTCAGGAGGCCAAGAAAGGAGCAGTCCCAGGAACCAGAGGAGAAGAACCTTAGGAAAAGCATAAAAGAGACACGGACGTGGGTCATCGGAGCTCCCAGTTACCGTAGAGGTAGCTGTAGCACGCATGCGCACTGTGTATTGTTGGAGCACACGTGTGCATTGTGCATTGCTGAGTAAACCCAGACCAATTACAACGGGGTGGAGTACATATTTATTCTGGAGGCCAGTCTCATATTAGAAGAGATGCTTTTCTATCTTTTCATTTATTTTTACTTTTCTCCTTAATTTCTAAGGAGAATAAAATGTAGTAAAAAGGCATTAAAATGATGCAGAATTTTGCTAAACAAAATGATAGGGAGTTGCATTTTCCCGCAGTGAAGGTCTTGGATCTTCCATGGGGCGTAAGCTGGTGCCAGAGGGGCTGCAAGTCGCTCCTGTCTGGAGAGGATCAAAATGGCAATCCCTACGTGAAAGATCTCAGCTGGATTCATGTCCAAGATGCTGAGGAAACTGGAAACTACTCAAAGTAGGTCGTAAGAACCAGAGCTCCGCCAGCACCCACCTGAACCGGAACTCTAGTTGTCGCCATAGCGTCTTCTGAATTCGGATTCTGCACCTTCAAGGCAAAGCGGATATAGTCCCCAAAATCAGCGAACTGTCACTCTGTGATCTTGCTGGCTCAGAGCTCTGCTGCTGGCTCGGAGCTCTGCGAAGATCAAAATAGTGGTGAACAGCTGAAGGAAGCAGGGAACATTAACCCTTCCCTCCCTAGTCTGGGCCGAGGTGTCGCTGCCCTTCGTCAGAACCAGCAGAGGTGAGCAACGCAGAACTTGGTTCCCTTTAGAGACAGCTAGTTGACTTGAGCGTTGCAAGGTATCTTCACAGGCCGAGGCCGCTCCTGCATGGTTGTCAGTGTGAATCCATGTGCATCACCCTATGATGAAACTCTTCACGTGGCCAAGTTCTCTGCCATTGCCAGCCAGCTCGTGCATGCCCCACCTGTGCGACTGGGATTCCCATCCCTGCGTTCATTCATCAGAGAACACAGTCTTCAGGCATCCCCTGGTGTGCAGAAAGGGAGTAAGGCAGATCCAGGCCCGGATGACCAGATTGAGAATGAAGTTGCCATTTCCTTGTATACAAAGGAAGAGCTCCTACAAGTGGAGGAAGCCATGAAAACACTGCTTTTGAAAGAACGACAGGAAAAGCTGCAGCTGGAGATGCAGCTCCGAGACGAGGCTTGCGATGAGATGGTGGAGCAGATGCAACAACGAGAGCAGTGGCGCAGCGAACATTTGGACCCCGAAAGGAACTATTAGAGGAAACGTATGAAGAAAAGCTGAAGATTCTCAAGGCATCTCTGACAGGTTTTTACCAGGAGGAAACTCAGGAGCAGGATGAAAAGATTGAAGAGCTACAAGCTCTCTTGCAGGAAACCAGGTAGCAGTCTGTGCCCCATCAATGGTCAGGGTCTGAAATATCTCTGTGGCGGGTACAAAGGCAGGCTGCCTCCACTCAGCAACTCGAGGATGTTAAAGATCAGCTAGAACAGTGCAAAGCAGAGCTGTCCTCCACCACTGCAGAGCTACAGAAGTATGAGAAAATGTTAGAACCGCCACCCTCAGCCAAGCCGTTCATCACTGATGTGGATAAGAAGTTAGAAGAGGGCCCGAAGACGGTAAGGCTGCTTCGGGCAGAGCTTCAGAAACGCGACCAGTCTCTTCAGTCAGCAGAAAGAGCCTGTTGCCGCAGCACCGGGGCAGGAAAACTTCATCAGGCTCTGACTACTTGGGATGACATCTTAATCAAACAGGACCAGACCCTGGCCGAGCTGCAGAATCACATGATGAAACTGGACCTTCAGAAGAAAGCAGCGTGTGTCGCTGAACAGTAACATACAGTGATGATGCTCCAAAGCCAGTCTTCTGCCAAAAGACACCTCGGTACCAACCAGGAAAACCAGCAACCAGACCAGCAACCCCCAAGGGAACTTGCTTCCTTGAACACCCATCTGTCAAAGCTCAACAGACTGCAGCCCTTATGCCCAAATCTTGCACTCACAGAGTTCTCCTTTACTCAAATTGGGGCCTTTTAGCAAAAAATATTAATTGTGGCCAAGGAGTTCAGTCATAGCCCTTGGGTGGGTCAGCTGCTCTGCTTAATAACTAAATCCCTTAAGCTTTACCATATACCTGAACTCTATGCAGTATGAAATACTCCCATATTAGTTATTTTTCCCCTTTTGTAATCACATAATCTCATATTTTTTCCACTCATATCTATGTACACAAGTTATATTAAATAAAAGTATTATTGTTCACATTTAAGAAAATGATAGGAATTCAACTTTTTATTTTTTTTTTTTTATTTTAAGGAAGAGTCTGCAGGGTGTTCAGGGTCTCACTACTAGATCAGACTCATAGTGATCTGCCATTTATAGCCTCCCAAAAGCTGAGATTACAGACGCGCACCACCATGCCCAGTGTCAATTGCTGTCTCAGCGCACCCCAGGGGCGGGGGAGGGGCCAGCACCACAGGCCCGGGGGTGGAGCCTCCAGCTCCTGTGTGGAATTCAACAGTTGGTGTTATATTGCACATTGTTGCTTTTAAATTACTTGTTCAGAATACCAGATATAAACATATAAAAGTGGTCAAAAAATTAAAAAGAAAAAAAATTTAAGCTTTAGCTGTATATTGAAGTCAAGCAGAAACCAACAGTAAAATTATCCAAGCTATTCTGGATATACACATATTTCCCCCCTTCTTTCTTTTCTCCCTAAAGCAGGATGCCACAGCAGCTCGAATCCTGTGTGGCCAGCAAATGTCATAAATGTGAGCGGTTTGTGGCACCTACTGTGGGAGAATTTGGTCCTGCTTCCTTTTTCTGCCTTAAGCTTTTCCAGTGTTCTTTGCTGTGTCATGCAGTAACCTTGTAGATGGAGTGGTTTGGGCAGGTGTGTAAGCTTAAGAGGTCCGTGCAGAGCTAAGTACCCCCTTGCATCTCAGACAGAAATTGACTCGTTAACTTCGTGAGTGTATCAGAGGAGCCACCTCTACCTGTACCAACAGTGTCGAATTTGAACGATCACACTCAGTGTTTGAAGATATTCAGAGCTGCTTCTTGTCTTTTGTTGGGTGCGTAGTGTTTTTAAAACAAGTTAAAGTGCTCGCCTAGCTCATCATATTTTATCATTTAGAATTACCTGTCTCAATCCAGAGAAAATTAGAGAACTGCACACTGATATTAATTAGCTTGTTTTGTCAGGATTAGTCTAATATCCATTATTTCAGTATAATTGCTATGTATAAAGTGAAATCAAAGAGAACATAATGGTGGATTTGCCTTGCCCTATCGTTTCAGAGTTGCATACACACAAAATTAAAAATGTCTTTCTTTTATTTTATAGACTCATTTTCTTCTCCTGCTTCCTGAATTAGGTTTAGAGCTTGTAGGGCATTCAGTGTTCTGTAAGCGCAGATGAAGTATCACCTTCTATGAGGCTTAGAAGAGTGTGGATTTTCTCTTGTTTGTGGTCTAGACCTTAACAATGCTGACACGGAGTAGAGTAGCCAGTTCTGTTACCAACTAGGGAATTAACTATTGTACTTGTGAAGTAGGAACTAGTCCCAGTACTAATTTTGAAAAGTGCCTACAAACATTAAATGAGATGGTATATTTAAAGTACTAAGAACAGCACCTATCTAGTGTCCCACAGAGTTCTGTGGATAAAGCAGTACATAGCAAGCATGCTTGATATGTGATATTAGTAAACAATAAATGTGAACTATTCATGCTCTATTGGTTGCTCTGTTGTCATATGGTTATGCATTGTGGCCTTTTAATTGTACAATGAATGTATCAACATTTTTCTTTTTTTCTAAAAATTGGGCAAAGGTTGAAAACACAAGAGAGTGGAGAGCGAAATCCTTTTGTCTCTCCTGTCCCCATTAAATGACACAACTGTCAACCTTTGGATCTGGGAGTTAGTGGTTTCTCACAATCTCTGTCAGTTCTTCTACACCATTCTCTGAGAATGATTATTTCTAGGTATTTTTTAAAGAAAAATTTGTGCAAAGTTCTAAGCAAACACAGCTTAGACTGGAGTCTGTGGTGAAAAATATCTAACCGTGGCTCCTCCCCTTTGGCCCTTGCTGCTTTTACTGTTTTCCACTGCTATGAGCAGCTGCCCTCTGCCATGGGCCACTCTACCTTGGGGCCAGCTGAGTACGGGCTGAAACCTCCACGCAGGGTGAGTTAACTATACCTTTCATTCCTTAAAAAAAATCTAACCTCTGCGCCCACATTCTGTGCAGGAACATCACGAACACGCTCTTTTTTCTCTGTGAGAATGCATTATGAGCATCATGGATCCACATGTGCCTTCCACTTTGCTTGGTAGAGTTCTTTCACTGTTACAGTGTGTAACTCTATCTCATACATGTTTTAAACAACAGCATGATGTCTGTAGCGTGAAGAGGTCCCAACTATTTGCACATTAACTATTTGTATCTAATGCATATTTTCATTTGCTAGAAATATCCTCTACTTCATTCATAGACTTATTTCTGATCATATGTTTTTATTTCACTGGATAAATGTATTTCTAGGAGCAGGATTCCAGCATTGGAGAATGTGCATATTTATAATTTTGATAGCAACAGCCAGAATAGTTTTCAGAGAAAGCTTCATGAAAAATGAAGCCACTAACTACATCTAATTATAATAATCCCCATTCTGTATAGGTGCATCAACAAGGAATATTATCAACCATAAATATTTCTGCCAACAGAGAAGCAAAGAATAAAATATCATCTTATTATGACATTTGCATTCTTAATTACTAGTGGAATTAAATTATGACTGTCAACTTGGAAGCTTTCAGCTTATATTTTTAACTACTTTTTTTTTAAACCTTATCTTTTTCTCTCCTCTTCTTTCAGGACATGAATTATAGGAAGGTTAGGTATTTTATTATAGTCCTACAGGTCCCTGAGGGCCTTCTCAATTTTTTTCTCAGTCATCTTCCTTCCACTTGTTCATATTGTTTAATTTCTGTTTTTTACCTTCAATTTTGTTGATTCTTTCTCTGTCTCATTCACTTTTCTGTTGAATCTATTTATTGTCTTTTTATATTTGTTTTTGTGCTTTTAGTTTCTAAAATTTTTGTTTTTCTTTACATCTTTTATACCACCTCTGAGAATTTCCATCTTTCATTTGTCTCAAGTCTACTTGTAATTGCTTCTTGAAGCATCTGTTTTGTAACTGCCACTTAAAAATATGTCAGCTAACTTTCTCCTCCCCAGCATCTTCACATAGACATCCACTGATTGCTCCTTAAAATTCAAGATGAGATTTTACTGGCTTTTTCTGTGATGGGTGACTGTTGATGGGAGCTGGTCATTTTGTGCATCTTATCATGAGATACTTGGTCTTTTACACCTTTTGCTTATGTTAGCTTGCTCTGGCAGAGGGCGGGAGGGTGCCTATCCTGCGCTTCCAGGTGGGGTAGTCCAGCTTCTGTGCACAGCCTTTGTTGACACCTGACATGAAGGGGGATCTTCTAATTTCTGGAAATGGGTAGAGATTGTTTGTCACCATGAATGAAGACAGGAGGGGTGCTTCCCAGTGGTGACCAAAAATCCCAGCTCCCTGTCCATTCTCTGGGATGTCATCCTGGTACCAAAGTTGAGGAGCTTCACTGCAACCTGGGTGGGATGGAATCTTCAGGCGGCCTTGGCTTCTGTAAGGAAGTGGAGCCCTCCCCCACTGCCAGCTTGGGTCTACTGAAGTACTGTCTTGGTAAACTACGCACCTCCTGGTCCTCTGTTGTGTTTGCTTTCATTGTTTTGCGCGCTTTTATGTGTCTAGGTTTCTGGGTCCTCCAGAATCCAGTCTGGCTAATGAAAGGCAAAAAGAATACCCGTGGAATTTACTACTGTGCACTTTATATTTGGTTAGATCCTGAGTTTTCCAACTGGTTGGGGCTCTTTTCTCTATCATAATATTCTTATTTTTATCCTATCACTAATATCCAAGAGGGAAACAGTGATCACAGGAGAAAGAGCAAGAGACCCAGAGACATAGAAGCAGACATGGAGAAAAATATTGAATCTGCTAATTGGGGATGAATAGTGTTCAGAGGAAATTGAAAAGATTGTTGCAATTTTCAGGTGATTTAATATCGTGAGTATAAAAAATGTTGAGAACCACAAAAACATGGGCTAGCTTTTACCATTTCCCACTGCTTTTACTTCTGGCATTGGGGCTCAAACCCAGGGTTTGATGCGTATGAGGTAAGTGCTCTGCCACGTAGCGGGAACTCCAGTTCTTGCATTTCAGAGGAAATACAAGTGAGCTATAGGAGAGAATGCATGCATCTTGTAGAAGTGTACTATCCAGAACTGTTTGGACTTCTCTGGTTCCAAAGTCACATCTTTTATCTTTTTGGAGTAACTGAGTGAACATAAGTTGAAAAATTCCTCTGCATGACCTAGCCCTGCTCTCATATTTTCTTCCAAGATTCTTGGATCAAGTTTTATGAATGAATTCATTCGAAATATTTATCAAGCACCCAAGGTACATTCATATATAGACCGTGGAGCAAACTGTTTTGTGTGGGTACATGTTTGTACATACAGTAGCATGCATATGCACAAACTGGATACTTTGCTCTATAATACAAACAAAGGGGGACAAGAATCCCCTTTTCCTCACATCTGTGCTCATGTTTTTTTATTTTTATTTATTTATTTTTGAATTTTATTTACTTTTTTTTTCTTGTTTCAGAACCTTTGTTTGTTTATTCACTCATTTCTATGGCCGGCTCAGCCCGCCCCGAGGGCAGGGCTGGCACAACATGTGGTACCGGGGATCGAACCGCGGTCCCTGAAGTTGCCCAAGCTTTCCCAAGCAGGCGCTTTAGACCACTGAGCCATCCAGCCAGGCCCCTCATGTATTTTTAGTCTTTTCAATAACAGCCATTTCAACTATAGTGAATGTTATCTCATTGTATGTATCTCAGGCTTTGATTTGCATATTGTTGAGCATATATCCCAGTACATATTGCCAATGTCTATTTATTTTTTAAATATTTATTTTATGAGTATATGTGTGCAGTACATAATGTTTGTCTTCCTTGTAGGAAGTTAGTACGCATACACTACATGTTTTAATCCCTCTTCCAGTCCCGCCCTCCTCCCCGTCTCACTCACCTCTTAATCCCTTTTCTTTTTTTGTTTGTTTCTGTATGTATTTGCAGTGTGTGATATTCACCTTGCTTGCGTGGAGTTGTGCTCCTGTGTGTAGCACAGTCCACGTACCATAGGCTCACTGTTCATCCCAATTCTGTTTTCATTCCCTCGCCCTCTCCTTACTCCTTCTTCCTGCAGCCCTTGACCCCCTTCCTATCTGAGAAGGATCTGTCTCCGTGCTTGCTGTTGTCTGTCCTTAATTTGGCTCCTGATTTCTACTTTGTGTTTCCTGTGTAAGAGAAACCACGTGGTTCATTTTATGTTAGGGTCTCAAGGTGCATACGTGCTCCGGTGCCTGACTCAGGTCTCTTTCTTTATGGAAGAGCAGAGCTCCGTAACGTGCTCGTACCACATGTTCATTCTCCATTCATCTACTGACTGACATGTAGGCTCACTCCAAGAGTTAGCTCTTACAAATTATTCTGTTACTAAAAATGGGTATACATGTGTCACCATAGCATGGTGTCTTTAACTCTTTCATAAAGGAACTTAGAAAAGGAATATCTGGGTCAAGTGAAATTTCTATTTTTAGTTTTTTTTAATTTTTGTTTTCAGCTTTTTAAAGAATCTCCACACTGATTTCTAAAGGGGTTATAATTTACATTTCCACCGGCAGTGTGCAGAAGGTTTCTGTTTTACCTGTAGCCTCACTAACATGCATTCTTATATGTTTTTTTGAGGTTGCCTATTCTTTCCAGGGTAAAATGGAACCTCCATGTTGTTTTAATATTTCTAGTGGTTAGTGATGCTGTCTAGTTCTTGCATGAATGTGGAGTCCATTTGTACTTCTTCTGTGAAGTGTGCATTCATTTGTCTTGTCAATTTTGTGATTGGGTCTTTTATTTTGAAGGTCTAAGTTGTAGATTTATTTGTGTATTGTAGATATCGGTTCTCTGGGAGAACCGTTAGCAAATGTTTCTCCCATTTTGTAAGTTGTCTTTTCAGGATCCTTCTTCATGGAGTTAGAGAAGATATTCTAGATCCTAAGACTTACACTGAATCAGAAGAGACACAGAATAGCAAAAGCAATCTTGGGGAAACAAAAAAAAAAAAAAAAAAAAAAATCAAGGGCCTCACCGTCTTGGACCTGAAATTGTATTGTACAAAGCTACTGTGACAAAAAAAATAATACACAAGAAAGAGTGCAACAGAATAAAAGGTACAGAAGCAGCTAGAAGTACATTCAACTATTTGCTCTTTGACAAAGAGGGCAAGAACACACACTGGAGGAAAGATGGACTCTTTAACAAATGGTGCAGGGGAAACGGATTATCCATGTGTAGAAGATTCAATTTAAACCCATGTCTCTTAGCGTGCACTAAACTGAACTTGAAATGGGTCAAAGAACTAAATGTTAAATCAGAAAAACCTGGCCTGGTAGAAGATAAAAATAGATGAAACTCCTGAAGTGATAGGTATAGATGATTTCTCTGAACAGAATCCCAGTGGTCCAGGAAGCAGTACTAAAAATCAACAGATACGATTCTATCAGGTTAGAATGCTTCTGTACCAAACAACAACAACGACAACAATAGCAGCAACAACAAAAAACCAACAGTGTGTATTTCTTTGGAGAATTGCTTATTCAGACCACTTGTCCATTTTGCATTGTATTCTTTGTGTTCTTCCTATTGACTCATTTGCATTCTCTCTATATATGCATGAATACATATGAGATATATAGAGAATATACTATCTCTCTCCATCTATATATCTATATCTACCTATATTCTGGATATAAGGAAAATAGTATGGAGATTCTTAAAAAGATTAGATATAGAACTGCCATACGAGCAGCAATCCCTCCACTTGGCATGTCTAAAGGAAAGGAAATAGCATGCCAAAGAGATCTCTGTACCAACATATTTACTACAGCACCACTTACAAGAGCCAAGACATAGAATAAATCAAAGCATCCACTGATAGATGAATGGATGAAGGAAATGTGGTACCGACGCGTACTTTGGAATGTAATTTAGTCCTAGAAAGAATGAAAGCCTGTTGCTTGTTGAAACATGAGTTAACTTGGAGGACATTGTGTAAAGTGAAATAAGGAAGGAGCAGGAAGATAAATGCCACAGGTATCCACGGACAGACACACAGACGCATAGAGACGTATGGGCGCATACAGGCACACAAGTCACAGGCTGTCTGGGAACCCTTTCCCGAGGGGATGAAATGAAAATGGAAATCTAAAGGAGGACAATGAAGTGAGCTGAGCACGGAAAGAGAAGGCTCTGGTGTGGATGGGAAAGCGCCTTCCAAGGAGAGGCAAGGACAGTGGCCCCGGAAGGCTGGCTGGGCCTCAGCAGAGTGGCCGTGGGTAGCGCTGTTTCTTTCCCGGCATGTGCTTGGGCTTTCCAATGCCTCATTCAAGTGTCAGACACAGCTAAGTCAGCTTCTTGCCTACCTAAGATTATTTTTAAGTAGTTCGAGAGACTGAGGTGGCTTAATTAGCCAAATAGACTGTGAGCAAATACTTAAGTCTGTCATCACGTAGGTCTAGCAGACTAAATGAAAAAAAGTATAAAAAGTCAAATATAACAAAATCTCCATCGTCAGACAGTAACGTCGGCTATTATTCCTGACCTGAAGACATCCTCTCATTCAACCACTGTCACCGGAGCCTCTGTGCGTGGTTGGAAGTGTTCCCGGATGCGGTAGTTCTGTTCACCTGTGCCTGAAGTAGCCTGGAGACAGATCAGAAAATTACTCTCATATGCACTGTCAGCATTAGATTTTATCCAAATTCTGAGAAGATGGCAGGATGGATTTATGCATTTGTCTGAGCTTTTAAAGAGTGGCTTCTGAATCGATCGTGCTCCAGGAGATGTCTATTTATTCATACCAAAAACCCCCAGTTCTTCCTAGCATGAACAATTAAATTTGGAAACTATTTGGATTGTTTATTTGCTGTGTAGTCTACAACACTTCTTTCATTATCTTGTGTGGCTAGGCCGTATTCCACCTCTCTAAGTAGGCTATGCATTTCCTGAGGATAGGGACTATGTTTTCTGCGTGTTGTGGCTTCACAAAGCTTAGCATCCTTCTAGTCACGGAATAAATGCTTGTCAATATTTTTCAGTTGGCAGGTAAGATGCAACAGGTTCTGGGAACTAGTGTCACAAGAGCGTGCTTGCAGGAATTGGGAGGTGTGTGCAAAAGAATAGCAGTGGTAGATAGCACTCTCCGGCCATGTGGGTGCAGAGACTGCTGTGGCTTTGCCTACCTTACTATTCTCTTGTATACACTTAAAGAGCCTATATTTTGCCAGTCACTTTCCACTCTCACTGCCAGTTTACCAAGTTGCAGCTTGGCTTCCCTTGGAGCTTTAAGGGAGTTCAACCTTTTTGAATGATGTTTCTTATAAATTTTTGTTTTTAAGGGACTCTTCCATATTACATGAGAGGGCACTAGGGAAACATTGAAAATTTGGGGGCATTTATAAAAAACATTTTGCAAGGTAGAAATTCCCAGTTGTCTAGAATCTTGTTTATTACTTATTAAATACACATGTTATGCTGAATTCTTTCATGTGCTATATTTTTTTAACTTTGCAAGAGCTTCATGAGATAGATCTCTTTATTATGCTCTTTTTCTTTTAAAACAAATAATGTGAATTTCAGAGATGGTCAATAAAGCTTACCCAGGGTCATACTGAATGCTACATTGTTTTTTTTTTTTTTATACCTAGAATGATTTACCCCATAGCCCAGGGTGTGGCCAGTGCTGGCATGATGCCGTGCACAGGTGAATCAAGCCTGGTTCTTGTTCCATATAATCCATGGTCTAAAACAATCACTAAATCAGAGTAATTTACTGAGCTTACCTCCACTGAGGCTTTCTGAGCTCAGCTGTATTCCACTGAGTAGCTGTGTGACTGTTTTGTCTTTTATGTTTGGAACATTTATTTACTTTCTCATATTACAGGTCATGAATTATGTCATGGGTATGAGTGGCTGAGCTCTATGTCTTCATTTCATCCTGTAGTGAATTTCAGTCTTTGGTCACACCTGGAGAGCTCTTTGATTTGTAGCCACTACCCTAAGCCCTCGTCGAAATGACCAATGGAGTGACTTTGGACAAGGTAATCAATGTCTCTCTCCTTTAGTTTTCTTGAATGTAAAATGGGATGCTACTGTTTAGATTTAAACTGTTCCCCCAAAGTCTCATGTTTTTAGATGTGGGTCTTTTGAAGGTGACTGGAACGTATTTGTCAGTGGTTTAGTGTATTGATGAGTTCACAGCTTAATATGCTGGTCTAAGGTAGGGCCTGACTAGGAAGGCTGGCCACTGGTGTGTGCTTTGGAGGATTTATCTCTGTCTGTTTCTTCTTTTTCTTCTACTTCCTGGCTGCTGTGGGTCAAAAGCCTTTCTCTGCTGTGTCCTTCGGCCATGCTATTTCTGCTTCAGACTTGCCAACTATGAACTGAGTCCTATAAAACCATTAGCAAAATAATCATCTTCTCCTTAAGTTGTGGGTGTCAGGTATTGTATCTGAAGCAAGCAAGTGACTATTGGATGAGGCTATCAATATGTACTACTTTACAAGGTTAATAATGCACACACAGCCCTTTGAATTAGTACATAGGACAGTAAAGGGTGAGTGCCCAATGATATTAGCTGCTGTTATAACTGTCCCTTTCACTGCGATTGAAGTTGGTTGAAGCTATTTGTTTGGCTTGTGATTTCTACTGAAGTGACAAGACTAACTCCAGGTTCTCAACAGATTTTTTTTTCTCACTTACAAAATGTTGGTAGATGTTGGGACATACAAAAGTTACATATTTTGTTATACAGGTCTTGCTTTAACTTGCGCTTAACTTCCCAGAAGAAAAGTTTAACTACGAGGCATAAAATGTAAAGCTAGATTACTATGCTGAGCTGTAAAAGGCTTAAATCAGCAGCTTCCAACATGCCAGTTTTGCCAATAACCCACTGTGATTATGGAATATTGAACTATGTATACAACTATTTTCTCTTAGTTCAATGAGAAGAATTTTTTTGTACCAACAATAATTAGAAAAATTATCATGTCTACATCCTGTGCTCTGTGTAACTACCATGGAGACAACAATATGCAGTGTATCAATTATTGGTAATGTACTATTAACATGTTTTGAAACTGTTGCCATGTTATTTCTTATTAAAAGTAATAAAAATAAAAAAAACACAAAATGTTGGTAGATGAAAGGAACTTGTTTGAAACAATTACTTGCCTTTTTCCTTTTTATTTTTTAAAGAGATCAAAAATAGTAAAAAACAAAATTAGAAACAGCACACAGAATAATAGGAATTCAACAATGGAAGAATGGCTATCATCCAGAAGCAACTAATAACAAAGCTGGAGAGGATGTGGGGAAAAGGAGCCCCACTCCACTGTTGAGTAGTGCAGACTGCTGCAGCCACTGTGGAAATCAGTGTGGAGTCTCCTCAGAAAACTAGGACTGGAGGTCCCATTCAACCCAGCTATTCCCCTCCTGAATATTTTCCCAGAAGAACTGAAGACAACATACCGTAGTGACATATGCCCATCTATGTTTATAGCAGTGCCATTTGTCATAGCTAAATCTTGGAAACAACCCAAATATCTATCAATTGAGGATGGGATAACGATTTCCACAGTGGGGTTTTACTCAGCTATAAAAAGGCAAACTCGAATGAATACAACTAGAGACAATATTCATAAGTAAAATAAATCAGACCCACATGTACAGACATCATATTGTCTTGCTAGCGTAAGAACTTGAAAGAGTAAATAAAATCTGAAAGGCACAATGATACTTAGAAAGGGAAAGAATCTGTTCAAAGGGAAGGAACAATAGGAAGGAGAAAAAGGACAAGAGTAATAAAGAAGGAAGGGAAAAAGGAATACATGTAGATATACACAGGGAAGCCTGCATAATTGTACTGCTGATTTCTGCTGATCTATGGAAAGGAGCAATTAATGCTTAAATTTTTTTCTTCTCTTTAATTTCTTAAAACTTTTTTTTTTTTCTTTGCGGGCCCTGGGTTCAAACTCATGACCTTGCACTTGCCATGCAGGCACTTGTGCCACAGAGCTATCTCCCCAGCCCCTAATTTCTCAAAACTTTTAAAAACCAGTTTTGCATGCTTACATCTGGTAATCAATGCAAATAATGTGAATTCAACATTATGCAATACTTGCTGTAGTTTTCATGGTGTTTTGTGACCAAGACCCTGACAAGGTCGTTTTCTTCCCCAGCACATGGCACGGTAAGCTTAGAATGTACCCTTCCCAGCCAATGTTAGTATCCTATTTTGACCTGAATTTAGAGTTACTTCTATTTTCTTGCTATCCAGAGACAACTAGTTTTGCTCCTGCAGTTTACCATTTAGGGCTTAATAGGAAATAGAATAAATAATAGATTCTGGGGTTGCAGCCAGATCTATACTTTTTAGGCAGATCTACTGAACTGGAGAATTACATTCATGTATTAGCTGCGAAATTAACCTATTAGGCTAAGAACCTGAATCTCAGGTTCTTTTGATGTGTAAAAGGAATGGGTTGAATTGAGATATATTAAGTACACATACCAGCTCCCTATGAGGAATGTGACCCTTCTTAAGCCACAAACATGAACTACTACTACTACTACTACTACTACTAATAATAATAATAATAGGAGCAGAAGTGAATTAGATTGTGCAATTTCCAAGCCTATTTTCATTTCCAAAATTCATTTAATATAAGAACCTGTGAGTTTTGCTTTTGGGTCTGTATATATGTCATGACACAATAGCTGCAGCTTCTGTATCATCTATGGTCATTAAAGATTTTGGGGCATTTTCAGTCCAGATTCACGTGTAAGAGCACATTAATACTGCTGAACGTTTCCCAGTGTCCTCTCACCACCTGACATGGGTCCCTTTTGCACACCTAGATCACGAGTGACAACTCCCTCCAATCACTTCTAAGGACTCTCCTTAGAGGCAGTTGGAGCCACACAGTATCCCATTAGTCTTTGCTTTCTTGTCTCCCTGCATTCACAGGCAGCTCTCTCGCGCTATTAGTCCATTGCCTTTTGCTTGGCAATATAACAAATATAGAGGTACGACAACACCATGATCTCACTAGGCCAGAATCAAGAGGCAGACAGAACTGCCCTTCTTTCTGGATGCTAGGGAGGGGATCTGTTTCCTTTCCTTTTCAGTGACTAGAGAGGTCAGCATCCCTTGGCTCATGGCTTCCTCCTTACATCAGCCTCGCCAAGCTCCATATCTTCCCTCACTCCCCTGTTTCCCTTCTCTGCCTTGTTTTTACATTGAGTCCACTGGGAAAATTCATGATAATCTGTCTAATTTAAAGCTGGCTGAATTGCAACCCTAATCCAGCTTTAATTTCCCACTACCTCAGTTATCTTCTTCCAGGTAGTGTAAAATATTCAGACTCTAGGGATTAGGGCATAAATAGACAGGGAAGGAGGGAGTTGTTAGTCTGCCTACCAAAAATAGAGATGTCCTCTAAACACATGGCTGTACCATTTACACTCACCACAGAGCTTCATACATTTGCTTTCTGTTCACTCACTCTTTCCCAGAACACAAAACTTATTAGAACAGAGTTTCTCTTTTGCAGTGGGCTTAGAGATTCCAGAGTTCTCATTAATTAATTAATTAATTCATTCAAGAAAGCATTTATTTTAGTAGCCTTGGGCTTTGTGGAGTTGACGTTCAATTTCCTCACCACCACTGAGAAGAGAGGTGCTAAATCTGCATGGCTCCATTATCAACTACAGAGCTAAACATCGACAGTGGAAACATATCCCCACATTGCTTCCCAGAGTTGTTCATTCTTTTAGAACAGCTGCTTTCTGGGAGCCCAAGGTTACAGAGATAAGCCAGCCAACTTCATGATTTCCAGGCTCTCTGATCTAATGGAGGATTACAAACAAGTAAACACCTTTAGTCTTTGTCTTAGTTTGTTTGTGCTGCTATAACAGAATATCTGAGACTAGGTCACTTTTAAAGAATAAAAAATGGTACTTGCATCATGTTCTGGGGGATGTGAAGTCAAAAAGCATAGTGCGGACATATGGTTGGCAGGTTGCATCATAAAGTGGAAGGTACCACATGCCAAGACAGGCATGCGAGCGCAAGTCTTTTCATACAGAGCCACTCATGCCATCTTGATAGCTCCATGTTCATTACATCATCTAATTCTACTTACTACCTGGTGGCCCCGCCTCCATGAATTTAGGGATTGAATTTCTAACAAGTGAAATTTTGGGGGGAACTTATTCAAATCATAAAAGTCCTCTTATCAATGAGATGGCTTCCCCCCCCCCCCAGGAACAGAGTAATTCTTTGCTAAGACAAAGTAGTGGGTGATACCCATGCAATTTGCTTCCCCTCTTTCAAATATTGGTTGTTTCATAGTGAAAAGAGATGGACTGAATTCTCAGTCTGTATCCGAATTCTATGAGATCTGAATCCTAACTTTTTAAGTCACCAGCTCTGTGACCTTGGGAAAGCTACGGAATCTTTTAGAGCTTCAATTTCATTATTTCAGAAGTGGGCATAATATTATTTTCCTCATACATTTGGTTCAAGGATTAAATTAAAACACATTTTAAAAATTCTTAGTTCAATGGCTTTCACATGATATTTTATAGAGTTCTATTATTTTTCATGTAATATCTGTCATTCCCAGACAAAAAGTCTGTCTTCTTAGAATTCTATTAAAAGGGTTATTTTTGCAATTTTCCATCTCTTGTGCTAGAAACATGTTCATTATAACCTTTTGCCTGTTAGAAAAGTATTATTTTATTATAGGGTGCTTGAGAAACTATAAAAATTGGTAAAGCAAATCAAGTACCAGGCATACTGGCTGCATAGACACAACCTGTTCAAAAGGCATTATTTTATTATAGACACAACCACTTTTGATATTTGGTGTGTTTCTTATTCTCATACTTGCTCTCTATCACTTTTAGAAGTTTTCATATTACAAGTTACAGAAATTCAAGCTGACGAGCAGAAATGGACATTTATTGGGATGATACCCATGAAATTCAGGAACATTGAGATTGGAACTGAAAAGTCAGCAATAATGACTTTCTCTCTTCATTTATTTAGGGTTTTTAATCTTTTCTTTCTTTCTTTCTTTCTTTCTTTCTTTCTTTCTTTCTTTCTTTCTTTCTTTCTTTCCTTCTTTTTCTTTTTCTTTTGTCTTTTTGAGACAGGGTCTCACTATGCAGTTCAGGCTGGCCTTGAGCTTGCTTGGTAGCCCAGACTGGTATCAAACTCGTTAAGGATCCTCCTCCTGGCTCAGGCTCCTAAGTGCTGGGTTATAGGCATGTGCCACCACATCTGGCTCTACAATGTTTCCTTAGCTTTACTTTCTTTTGATATTTTTCTTTGCTTTCTCTCTCTCTGTCTCTCTCTCTTCTTTTTTTTTTTGTGGGACCAGGGTTCGAACTCATGACCTTGATCTTGCCAGGCAGTAACTTGTGCCACAGAGCTATCTCCCGGCCCCTACTTTTCTTCTTTTGAAGACAGCCTTTTCAATTTTGGGCAAACACGTGACTTTTCCTAGCCCTTGCACTAGTAGTGTCAGTAAAGGTTGAATCATCGCATCATTGAGACCAAAATTTGCTGTAAGTTAAAAGAACTAAAAATGCTTATTTCCACTTCATTCTAGGTTGCCTGGATAGGTCTGCTTCAGTCAGTTATTCTGGGACCTAGATTTCTTCAACCTCTGTCATTCCCTAGATCATTGTGCTGTTTGCCTGGTTGAAGGTGGTTCTTGGGAATATTAAAGTTCTAGTTCATGAAGGAGAGTGGGGAGAAAGCCTTTATTTGTTACATGTTCCCTACATTCACATGGGAAGAATACCTGGCCTGCATGCTTTTCTTTATACAGTTCTGTACACAGCAATGTCAACTGTACTACTTAGGAATGGCTTGCTAGAACATTGAAAAAGTGAAAGACTTCTTTCTCGTCATAGACGGCCACTTCTATGGAGCACTCTGTGCTCATGATGGGATGGTAGATTTCTTCAGCTTCTGCCTGCCCTGCCGGATCTTCCTGGTTAGAGCAAAGCTTTTTGTGGCTCCATCTCTTCTTCCTGTTGTCTGGGTTTTTGTATCTTAGAACCTCCTCTGTTGACAGAACAGTTCATAACAAGCATTGCTCTACACTGAGTTTTGTAGGATTTATGCCTCTGGCAATTGAGGCATAAAGAGGTCACACAGGCGGGGCAATTTAAGACAGCATCACTACTGGGTACTGGCTGTTGTTGATGTGGCCTCTGTCATCCAAAACCGTGATAATCTCTTTTCTGTGCACCACCCCAGGCCTGGTCTCTCTTATCTTTTTCAGGATCATACAGCAAGTCATCATTTGTTGGAATTCTGTGCTGTCTCATTTTCTTCTTGTTTACCTATGCTCCGTTGTCTTCAGGACATCCTCATAGTTCTTTGCTGGAGCTATTCCAGCTTTTCCATTTCCTGAGGAAGACCCTGTTCCACGTGAAGACAGCTTGTGCTCCATTGTTTTTAGGGTAGAATTTAACTCAGCTTACATTTCTTTTTCAAATTCATGTTCACTAGAGCATTCACTTTCTCTAGTAAGACACTCTGATGAGTTTTCATTTCTCGTCAGGGGTTCCATGGAAAAGTACATCTACTTCATCTACAGAGCTGTTCAAAGCTGGTGTCCCATTGCTAGGCTCTTCAACTGCACAGGGGTCATAGCCATCCTGGAGCTGGCTCAAGGTGTCTGGAAGGAGCGTACACAGATTCACACAGGTTAGCATTTCTGTTTACACTGTCTCAACCTTCACCTCTTAAAGTGGTTCTCTTTCTTCCCTGCCTAGCCTGAATCAGGCTTCTGAAAGGACAAACAACTTCTGTTCTTTCATTCTCCCTCAATACCCCGGTCAGTGTATTTATTGCATGGCCTACTTTGCTGAAGCTTCACAGAAATCTCACAGGATTGGATGTGTAAGCGTCATGCTCCTTGAAGGCCTTACCTTATCTATTGCTATGTTTCTGGTCATCCTATTCGCTCTTCTTCCTCCTGTTATCCACATTTCCCCATCCCTAATTTGACCTTTTGTGGAGCAAAGTATTTACTCTTTGACTATTCTCAGCATAAGTAGGCTATCCCTGTAGTGCCCCTTGTCATAAAAACTATATTCAGCATAGCATCTGCGTGTGCGTGTGTGTGTGTGTGTGTGTGTGTGTGTGTGTGTGTGTGTTACAGAGAATTAAACCCAGTGCTACATCTTCCACACTCCCTCTCCATAATTTGAAGCAGGGTCTTTCTTATTCACTAAGCCACCCAGGATGGGCCCAAAGTGGCAACTCGCAGTCCTCCTGCCTTAGCCTCCCAGAGTAGTGGGATCACAGGCATGTGCCATCACATTCCACTCGCTATAGCATCTTGATTTATTTGATTAGGAAGCCAGATACAAAAAAACCCCCAAACCCTCTCGCATCCCTCTGTTTAATATAGAATGGCTTTTTGTGGACTCACATGAAAAGTGCAGGGAAATTCAGGTGTTTTCCTTCTTTGGAAAACAAATAAGAGAAGATGCAGCACTGGGTACCCAGTCTGTACCCAGTGGTACCCACTGGCTGCTGGCTGCGTGGATGGGCAGGGCTCCTGTGAGTGTGGCCTGTGCGGCCTCTTGGTCATGGCCACCTTGCTCCTTATGGCGCTCAGCTACCTTCTTTGGGCACATGCACTCCCTGTTTCTCTCCCTTCTGCAAACAGAAGATACTCAGGTCTCAAAAAGAATAAATATTTTCCCCTGTATACACAGGCATTGTCCATATTTGTATCTATTTGGACCTATCAAAGGCCCAACAATAAAATAAATGCATCTTAATCTAACCATTACTCTGAAATTTTTTTTTTTTTTTTTTTTTTTTTTTTTTTTTTTTTTT
>PVJA010036024.1:0-21395 GCA_004027025.1 Myocastor coypus | reverse complement strand
TGTAGCCCAGGCTGGTCTCGAACTCATACTGATCCTCCTGCCTCAGCCTCCCAAGTACTGGGATTGCAGGCATGCGCCACCACACCCGGTTTAGAAGTATTTTTAAAGTTATAAATGGAGCCGGGCGTGGTGGCGCACGCCTGTAATCCCAGTACTTGGGAGGCTGAGGCAGGAGGATCAGTATGAGTTCGAGACCAGCCTGGGCTACAAAAGTGAGCTCAAGGCCAGCCTGAACTGCATAGCGAGACCCTGTCTCAAAAAGGCTAAATAAATAAATAAAATTTAAAAATAGCTTTAGAAAAAGTTATAAATGGAGGAGGAAAGGTAAAAAGGAAGCTTTCTGAACTGCATGTGTGAACCAAATGATATATTGCTAACAAAATGCTCTGGTCAAGGGTACATATGTAGGGTTTTTTTTTTTTTTTTTTTTTTTTCATATGGTGTAGTTCTTAGAGCAGCCCCTAAATATAAATACAGGGCTGGCGAGATAGCTCAATGGATTAAGCTCCTGCTTAGGTAAGCTCAGGGACTGGGTTCAATCCCCGGCCCCGCATGCAGTGCTGGACCCGTCCCCGGGCATGCTGAGCTTGTCACCAAGACCAGGCGTGGTAGCTCATGACAGTAATCCCAAAGCTGGAGAGGCTGAAAACAGGAGGATCACTATGAGCCCAACCTGCTTAGTGAGACCCTGTAACAAATACATTTTTAAAAAAAGATAAATACACCCAAGAATCCTATAGAAAAGCCAAGGGCAAAAGCAACAAAAGCAAGAGACATAAGCTCCTCACTACAGGTATATTATACGTGTATGTGAGCCACTTTTATCAGGATAAAACGTACACTTCTCTCCAAACACAGTAAAAGTAGTAGACTGAGAGGAAAAAAAAACCCCTCACAGCTGTTAGCAGCAGGGCAGTTGCAGAAGGACGGACAGACGGTGGGTAGGAGCGTGCAAATGCAATAAGGAAAAAAAGGTATGGTCGACTTCGCATCCCTGAGCCCCTAGGACTGCCGCTCACTTTTGCTCTGCGCAGTGGAAGGTTGGGTCCGGGGACCGGGCGGGCAAGCGAGCTGGAGGGGAGGGGCGGGGCCCACGTGGGCGCCGTCGTCCAAGAAACGCGCACGCGCTTTGTACCGAACTACATTTCCCAGTGATCCCTGCGCTTTCCGGCTGGTAAGATGGTGGCGCGCGGTAAGAAACGCGCAGCCCAGGACTCCGATGGACGCATTCTAAGCCCGCCGGGCTACTCAGGTGAGCGGTTCTGGGAAGGGAGGCTAGAGGATGATTAGGCTTCGCTGGGAGCTGGTCTTGGGTTAGCGGTGGCTGGCTGGGCGCGAGTCCCGGGGCCCTGGGCCCCGGCCGCTCGGCAGCCTCAAGGACTAAGGACCCACGCGGCCCTTCTCTCGCTGTGAACACCGTGAGCTGGGCGAGCCTCTCTGGATGCTGGTTTTCCTCAAAAAGGTAATCCCCCGCTAGGGGCGATGCAGACCACTAAAATCTCGGCACTCGAAGACTGAGGCAGTAGGATTACAAGTTCGAGCCCCGCCTGGGCCACTTAGCGATTTAGCGAGAGCCTGTCCCAAAATTGTAGTTGGGCATGTAGCTTAGTGTGAAGGTCTTAAGTTCAGACCCCAGTACCACACACAGACACAAAGCTGTCCCTGGTGGCTTATTGGAAGTTCTCTGCCACCCTGTCACCACTGTCTGGTCGTGGCAGTATGAGCTTCCTACTCAGGAGTAGTGGTTCAGGCATGTAATACCACCACTCGGGAGGCTGAGGCAGGAAGCTCGCTGGAAGGGTCAATTCTAGTTTGCAATCATGACGTAATAAGACCCTATCTCAAAAAAATCAGAGCTTCCTGAGTGTGAGGCCTGGACCTATATCCTCACTGTGTGGGGAGGGGATCCAGCTTTGTCAAAATTAACATTTATAGATTATCCATGATTGGGCCGGCAAGATGGTTCAGCGGTCTAAAGCGCCTGCTTAGGAAAGCTTAGGCAACCGCAGGGACAGAGGTTCAATCCCTGGCACCACATGCTGTGCCAGCGCCACCCCTAGGGTGGGCTGAGCTGGCCATAATATTTTTAAAAAAGAGAGGAAACAAAAGCCGGGCGTGGTGGCTCACGCCTGTAATCCCAGCACTTGGGAGGCTGAGGCAGGAGGATCGTTGTGAGTTCGAGACCAGCCTGGGCTACAAAAGTGAGCTCAAAGCCAGCCTGAGCTGCACAGTGAGACCCTGTCTCAAAAAGACAAAAAAAAAAAAAAAAAAAGAGAGGAAACAAAAAAAAAAAAGAATATCCATGATTAACCAAAAAGCCCCACCACAGTGGGTATACCTGCAGATTGACAGGCCTGACGGTCGAGAGAAGAGAGTTTGTGGCTGCACAGAGAGAAGTGTTCAAGCCTGGCTGACTGGGGTAACAGTATCTGGGGTGGTGAGGATGGTGGCGCAAGATGAGGACGCAGTGTCAGGCAGGCTCACGCATGGCTCTCCTCGAGGGCAGGTGTCCAGCGTGTACCGGGAGAGCCCAGCCGGAGCTTCCCTCTCACTGCCCCCCACTTATCATGATCGCCAGCCTCATGTGCTGTCTAACCAGGCCAGAGGTCCTGGTAGGGTGGATTTTTATTATCTGTTCACTGTTGAAGCCTGCACAGGCTTCCCCTAGGAGGAGGGCTCAGTCAAGGAGGGATGCTGAGAAGGGAAATGGTGGGAATTAGGCCAGTACCTACCTCAGCTCTGGGTGGTCCGAACTCATTCCTGCCCCGCCTCCTTGCAGCCATTCCCATCAAGTTCTCAGAGAAGCAGCGGGCGTTTCACTACCTCTATGTGAGGGAGCACCGAGTTCGGGAAGGTGCCAAGTCCAGCAGGCCTCAGAAGCGCACCCTGTTTGTCCTGAATGTGCCCCCCTACTGCTCAGAGGTGAGCTCCTGGCCTCTACCAGGTCCTCTGGGGTGGGGAGGGATTGCTGATGCAGCATGGGTTCAGGGTGCGAAGAAGCTGTCTCTTCCCCTTGTGTAGGTGCACACCTATAGGCCCAGCACTTTGGGAGGCTGAGGCAGGATGACTGCAAGTTCAAGCCTGGTGTGGGCAACTTCACAACTTGGCAAGGCCCTGTCTGAAAATTAAAAAATGAAAGGAAGGGGTGGAGTGTAGCTCAGTGCAAGGGCCTAGGTTCAACTCCCAGTAACAAAAAGGAGGGTTTGTTAGTGGGGCTCAGCAACAGGAGGGGGCAGGCCGTCAGTGTTCACCAGGAGGCTGGTGACAACCTGAACATCCTGTGTAGTCAGCACCCAGATAGAGATGTGTTGACAGCCCTCAGGGGACCGACCCCTCAGCCCCTCCTGTCAAGGACCACACTGTCCTGATGCTACCAGTGTAGATTTGACTGTTTCCGACTCTGGTAGTAAAACTTAAGCGTTTTATAAAATCAGAATGATGCCAGAATCGTCCCATCCACCCTAAACCTCTGGGTGTGAGGACACCCAACGCTGTCCCAGTGGGATCCAGTCAGACTCGCACTCTGGCATGCCAGTGTCACCACCGTGGTAGGGCGTCCCCAAGAATGGCTCTGTGGTTTCTCACTCTGCTCCCCTCGGCATGGCAGGAGTGCCTGTCACGCCTCCTGTCCCCCTGTGGCCCGGTCCAGTCTGTGGAGCTGCAGGAGAAGCCTGACCTTGTGGAGAGCCCGAAGGAACCAAAGTCCAAGTTTTTCCATCCCAAGCCCATCCCGGTAGGCCCCCAGTCCTGAGTCCTGCAGCAGGTGGGGGTGGGCAGGATGGTGTCCCAGTGCCTGGGGACCTGGGCTGGCCTCGGGCTTCCCGAGTGCCCTCTGTGGGCCTTAGGCCCCTGCCAGGCATTCGCTGTGCCCACGTTTAAAGCCCAGGACCTTCTCTACCCACAGGCCCTTATGGCCTCCAGGCCCACCTGCTCCCCACGGAGCCCCTGGCCTGTGTGCTCTGATCCCTTGAACTCACTGCTCCCCTGTGAGCCCCCTCACCTTCCTGCGCCTGCCCTGGTTTTGCACTGAGTCTCTCCTGAAATGAGGGAAATCCCTGGTCCCCATCACTTGGAAAACTTAAGTGTGGTCGTCCCGCCCCTGGACATGGGCCGACTGTGGTCTTCTCCGGCCTTGGAGCAGCCCTCCCCTACCCAGCTGCAGGGAGGGTGAGGACCGCTGCCCACACTGGCTCCTCCGCAGGGCTTCCGGGTGGCCTACGTGGTATTCCAGAGGCCCAGCGGAGTGGCTGCCGCCTTAGCACTGAGGGACCCCCTGCTGGTCTCCACTGAGAGTCACCCTGTGCTGAGTGGCGTTCACAGTCAGTACCAAAGGCGGTACCCGATGCCCCCTTCCTGGGTGTGGGTTGGCAAGGGCAGCTTCTGGAATACATGCCTGCCACCAGCTGTGTCCTGCCCCCAGTGGCGACCTGGGCAAGGCAGTGCTGTGTCTGGCAGTGGGTGGGCAGGGTCCCTGTGCCCGCGCCAAGCTCCTGACGTACTTGGTCCTGGGGCTGCAGCAGGTGGCTGTGCTTCCTTCTCAGAGTGGATCCGTGACTATGCGGACTCGGTGGCAGACCCCGAGGCCTTGAGAGTTGAGGTAGACACATTCATGGAGGCCTACGACAAGAAGATTGCCGAGGTAGGGGCTCCCTGGGCTCGCAGTGGCCTGCAGCTGCTTGGGGGTGTTGGTGGTGGCAGTCTAGCCCTGTCACTGTCCAGACTCCTCTTACCTGGTTCCCCTGCCTGGCCACTGGCAGAGTGACAGAGCCCCAGTGACTCCTGGGGTGGAGGGACCAGTGGTCCTGTCCTAGCTACAGGCTGTGGGGGTGGATCGCCAGCTTGGGGCAGGATGGTACTATGCCCCCCCCCCCCCCCCCCCGCTGCCGCCAAGTCCAAGACCTTGACTTCTGCAGGAGGAGGCCAAGGCCAAGGAGGAGGAAGGGGTCCCAGATGAGGAGGGCTGGGTGAAGGTGACACGCCGCGGCCGGCGGCCCGTGCTGCCCCGGACAGAGGCCGCCAGCCTGCGGGTGTTGGAGCGGGAGCGGCGGAAGCGAGCGCGCAAAGAGCTGCTAAACTTCTATGCGTGGCAACACCGCGAGACCAAGATGGAACGTAAGGAGCGGTGCCAGCGGCCGGGGGTGGCGTTCCGCAGGCTGCAGGCGTGGGAGTCAGCTCTTGGCTCAGCCCGGAACATGCAGGACCCTGTGAGCAGTCAGGGTGCCGCCCAGTCCTCCATCGTCCCCGCCGCAGCACAGTGGCTTCTCCCACCCTGCGCCTGGCCCTACCATCTTCTTGGCCCTGGCTTCAGCCCTCTGTGCCA
The DNA here is from genome assembly GCA_004027025.1 of Myocastor coypus. Taxonomy (NCBI): domain Eukaryota; kingdom Metazoa; phylum Chordata; class Mammalia; order Rodentia; family Myocastoridae; genus Myocastor; species Myocastor coypus. The sequence goes on along the minus strand of PVJA010036024.1, from coordinate 16,075 downwards.
CCCACCCTCTGTCCGGGTCCATTAGGGACCAGAGTTGCCAGTGGAGCTTGGAGGCCCTGAGGCCTCACTGGTTCCTGAGCCCTGGTTGGGACAAGGTCCACACCCCTCCCTCCCCATGGAGGTGCCTAGCGCCGTCTCTTGTCTCTTCGCTGGCCTCTGTCCACTGAGTGCCCTGTCGCCAAGGCGACAGTGGAAGCCCCATAAGTGGGGGGGAGCACAGGTCTGCTGGCCCCGCCCCTTGCCTGACCCCGCCCCTGCCCTTCCCCCAGACCTAGCACAGCTGCGCAAGAAGTTCGAGGAGGACAAGCAGAGGATCGAGCTGCTGCGGGCCCAGCGCAAGTTCCGGCCCTACTGAGTTGCGGCGAAGCCGGGGCCTGGGCCTCCAGCAGGAGCTCAGACCAAAGCGCCTGGAGTGATCCCTGCCCCCTTCTTTCCGCCGCCCTGCCCCTCCACAGGGACCCAGTAGCACGAAAGCAGCATCTTACTGTGGCAGTAAGAGACAGGGACGTTGTATTTCCCTCCACGCGGCAGCATGCCCCAGGCCCAGACTGTTCCTCCGCATTTCCTGTTTGTGGTACTGGGCCTTGAACCTCGGGCCTTCATACTGAGCCCCAGCCCCAGCACTTTTTTGTTTTGAGATGCTCTTTCCAAGCTGCTCAGGCTGGGCTTAAATTTGAGATCCTCTTGCCTCAGCCTCCCCGAGTACCAGGCTTCTAAGTGGGAGCCACCACTGCCAGCTCATTGTCCCCTCTGAAGTCACAGATGTTCAGAAAGTTTTGCCTTCCCCTGGCTCTGCCAGCGCAGTCTCTGATGTCTGACCCGACCCCTCCCTGGCCTGTGGGGCTGGGCGCTGGGAGTCCAGGTGGAGGCAGCTGCCCTGGAGCCCCGCCTGGGCTGGGTCAGGTGGTCAGAGTGACTGCCCAGGGCTGCGGGGCAGTGGGTGGTGAGGATGGTGGCACTGCCTGCTATGCCCTTCACAGGGACACCAGAGTGTGGGAGTGGATGGGAAAAAGGGGGCCCCGCCCTGCCCCCACCCCACAGCCTGCACCCCTGCTTTGCCATGGCTCCGAGATGCTCCTGGCCTCGGGGGACAATAAATTTGGAGGATTTTGCAAATGTGGCCCTGGAACTCACACGGCTGAGTGGGACCTCATAGCCTTGGGAACACTTGTGGACCAAGACCCAGGGAGACCTCCCTGGGACGGAACACGGTGTGCCCTGTGAAGAACGCTGCTCCCTGTCATCAGCCATGTGTCCCACCCCCTAGAAGCCCTGTGCCGCCCTGCTGAACAGAGCTGGTTCCTCCTGGAAGCACCGCAAGTCCCCTCACCAGAAAGCACCAGGCCTGGGTCTCCCAGTTCGCTCAGGGCCAGTTTCGCTAAGGCCAAGACAGTTGGAGGACGACAACCTGCTTCGAGCCTGAGGCAAGAGGGGCCCAGGTTCTACCCTGGCCTGGACAACGTTGGCATTGCCTCCAGAAGTAAGGGCTGGGGATGTAGCCCAGCAGGAGGCCCGCATGCAGCTCTAATACTAACAGTGCTGGGGCAAAAACGCGAGGGGATTTGTCCTTTGTCACAGGGTGGAATGCTGGGATAGAGACGGGCTGTCAAGGCCAGGCTTTTTTTTTTTTTTTTTTTTCTCAGGACTGGGGTTTGAACTCAACCTTGCACTTGCCAGACAGGCACTTGTGACACGGAGCTATCTCCCCGACCCCCAGGTTTTGGTTTTTAAGCTCTGCTGGGGTACAGTTTTCATACCTGTTAGGTCCAAACCCACACAACCAGGCCAGGCATTCTGACAAGTAGAAGATTTATTGGGGGCATCAAGCAGGCTGGCTGTCCAGTGGACCAAGACAGCAGCGAACGGGGGCAGGAGACTTCATAGGATCTTTCAGGGAGGGAGATCACAGGCAGAACAGCTGAGGGAGCGCTAATCCTGGCAGTGCTACCTGGTCTGTGGGGGACCTTGGATGGCAACAAAGGAGAGTTTCCATGGTTACCTGTCCAGTCAGAGTGGACCTGTGCTGTGGTTCGGGGTTTGGCTCTTTGTGGGGCCAAGTGGGGAGAGGTTGGGGGCAGGGTGCCTGGGAAGCTTGGAATTCTGACCTGTCATCATGCGAAGTCCTGCTGTGGGAAGTGTGTAAGAGCAGTGCCTGATTCTAGATCTGGCAGCTCTGTCCCAGTGACTGTCACCTTGAAGGCAAACTGGCAGTGCATCACATGTCAGCCACTGTCACATCCTGGTTCCCTGGCCATCCCAGGGCCAGCAGGGAGCTACCTCAGCAGGATCAGGAGACCCGGAGTCAGGCTGAGTAGTTTCTATTGCATGCACCTATATTTTGCATCTCTGGGAGGCAGAGGTCCCCGAGGTCCAGCCCTGCACCAGGTGTTTTGACACCCCCAGGTTGTGGGCGTCACCCTCAGCACTGCAGGACTGCACACATCACAGCCTGGTCCCTCTCGGGACCTCCCACTCCAGGATGTGGGTCTGCAGCTGCCAGACACAGAACAGGAACTGCTCCCTGCCAAGGAAGTTCAGGCAGAGTTGGGGCTACCAACACTGAACCAAGGTGACACCTTGTGCACTGTTCATGTGGGGACAGCCCAGCCCCACGCTGCCACCTTGGCCCTCTTCAGCTCCCGGGACCAAAGACTGGCCTATTCCGTGGAGAAAGATACTGGCTTGGACCACAGGGTGGTGAGTCTACCATGGCCCTTCCCCAGACTCTGCTGGCAGGACATCAGCCATGTGGGGACCCCCAGAGGTGCTGGGCCTGGAAGAAGGAAAAATAGTGCCATCAGCGGCTTCAACCCAAGACCTTCCCACGAGGCTACATTTCCCAGGGCTGTGTTTTGTTTTTGAGGTAAGAGTCTTGCTAAATGGCCTCATCTGGACTTTTGACCAGGCTCAGCCTGCCCTGAGGGTGGGGCTGGTGCAGCATATGGTGCCAGGGATCGAACCATGGTCCTTGCGGCTGCCAAAGCTTTCCTAAGCAGGTGCTTTAGACCACTGAGCCAACCTGTCGGCTCCTGTTCATTGTATCTTCAGAGGCCCATGTCTTAGATATGCGGACTTAAAAGACTATTTCCGCTGGGTTCAGAGGTACAGGCTCACCTAGTGTCTTGGCTGCTCTCCTCTTGTTGCTGGGACAAATACCCAACACTCAAAGGAAGGAAAGGTTTATTTAGCTCACAGTTACTGGAGGTTTTATTCCATATTCAGCTGGCTCCAAGGCAGAGAGGCACATGACAGAGAATGGCCTTTCATGGTGGTGGCCAAAGAGCAAGAGCAAAGGGAGAGTAGCAGCAGCTCAAGTAGCTGACTTCCTTACGGTGAAATGCAAGTCACCTGCCCCAGGGGAGGTGCAGCACCCACACCCACAATAATCAATTCAAATTCCAGAAGCTGCCCATGACTGCATGAGGCTTTGGGGGGGCACCTAGACACAAACCACAACACCTGGTATGCATCCATCACCCATGCGGGAAAAAATACACATATATTTAACTTCACTTGTTTTCTTTTTTTGCCTTTTTCAGACCCAGTTTTGTTTTGTTGCCTGGGCTGACCTTGCGGTGATCCTCCTGCCTCAGCCTCCCCCAGTGCTAGGGTTCCAGGTGTGCGCCATCCCACCAGCCCTGGGCCAGTTGCTGAAGCAGCTGTGGTGTACCTTGTGGCAGTCAGGCTCCCAAGGGCCTTCTGCACATGGACGCAGGGTGTGTGGCCTTAACCCTGTGATGGCCTGGCCCCCAGCTAGCTGCTCCTGAGTGTCCCTTCACTGAGTGTTGTTCAGGCGTCCAGCCCTGCCAGCTACCTCTTGAGGGTCACTCCTGGCCTCGTGCTCCTTGTTTCTGGCTTCTTTCCCTCTACAAATGTCCCCATGAGCTTGCAATTGCGACCTTTTATATAACGCGACTAGAAGCCCTGAGGCAGGATCTTAATGCACTGGATTGGGCAGCTACGTTACAGAGCCCATGTGGAGGCTAGGGGAACAATGGCAGACAAGATACCGGACTCCACTGAAGACGTGGGTACTTGGGGGAGCTGAAGCAGGAGGGTTGCTGCTCAGTAAGACCCTGCCTTATAATTGATAATAGGGTTTGGGATGTAGCCCCGGTACTGCAAAACTTAGGCTTGAGGGGGTAGTTTAGGGGGTAAGAGTGGAGAGCCAAGTGTGGTGGTGGTCACCTGTAATCCCAGCACTTGGGAGGCTGAGGCACAAGTTCAGACCAGCCTGGGCTATGAAGTAAGCTGAAGACTAGCCTGCACTACAGGGCAAGACTCTTGTCTCAAAAATAAATAAATAAAGCAAGAGTGCAAGTCAAGCGTGTGTGGAGCTCTGAATTATATAGATTTATTTATTTTTGTTTTTTAGGGAAGGGACCATAGGGTGTTCTGCTAGACCAGACTCGTAGTGATCTGTCTACAGCCTCCCAGGAGCTGGGATTACAGGCGTGTTACCACATCCAGTCTCAATTGCTGTCTCAGCATGCCCCCAGGGGTGGGGCCAGCGTGGCAGGCCCAGGGATCAACACCCCAGCCTCTGCGCCTGCTTGCTGGCACTTTAATCTGCTGAGCTATTTGGCAGGCCTATGTGAAAAAATTCAAGTGAAGTAGACTTTGGGCCTGGGAAACTCCCTGGGTTCCATCTTCAATGCTAAAACCAACTCCAAAGCTTTAGTGCGTGGAAGGACACCATCAAAAAGGGAAAGAGAGGAGGGGGGCAGGCACAAGTGGGGTGATGGCTACATGGCAGGCACTTGCTGATCTGGGGTCCATCCCAGAGGAGTGGAGACGGGGGGCAGGGGGTGTGGCTCTCTCCAGCACCAGACCCGTGGGGGACAGGGTGCAGTGGATGTGATGGCCTTGTTGGGAAGGGGCCCTGCTGTTTGGACCCAGAGCTGGGGACAGCTGCCCAGGACCTCAGCCAGCCTTGCAGGCCCCCTGTGACTGCCCTCCAACCATGGCTAGTGCAGCCACCCTGAGGTGGCCCAGGTGGGAACAAAATATGAGTCAGGTGGCATCTCAGGCTTTGCCTCTGAGAGCTGAAACTGTTCATTCAGATTTTGAGTTTCCTTTTCCAAAAGGGATGTTAGGGGTGCAACTGAGTACCTTTGCACTAAGCTACATCCTTGGCCCTTTTTTCTGTTTTTGAGACAGGGTCCCAGTAGTCACTAAATTGCCCACTCTGTGTTTGAGAGCCTGGCAGGAAGATCACTGTGAGCTCAAGGCCAACCTGAATTGCCTAGTGAGACCCTGTCTCAAATATATATATTTATACAAATATACATAAAGTATGTAAACATGTTTGCAAGCTGGACATGGTGGTACATACCTGTAATCCTAGCACACAGGAGGCTGAGGCAGGAGGGTGACTGAAAGTTTGAGACTAGTCTAGGCCTTGTCTCAAAATTTTTCTATTTATAAGTTATCCAGTTCCAGGTACTCTGTTACAGAAACAGAAAGCAAACTAAAGTACAGGTGAGGGGCTGAGGAGATAGTTCCATGGCACAAGTGCCTGCCTGGCAAGTGCAAGGTCGTGAGTTCAAACCCTGGTCCTGGGAAGAAAAAAAAAAAAAAGAATAAATAAAGTAGCCAGGCATGGTGGCGCACACCTGTAATCCCAGGACTCGGGAGGCTGAGGCATGAGGATCAATGTGAGTTCGACACCAGCTTGGGCTACGAAAGTGAGCTCAAGACCAGCCTGAACTGCATAGCGAGACCCTGTCTCTAAAAGACTAAATAAAGAAAGTACAGGTGAACCATCCCAAAGAGAGGTTCAAGGGCTAGCAAGACAGCTCGGTGGACTAAGTGGGCAGGGTTTGATCCCTGGCACTGCATACACCCCTGCCTCCCGGCACACTGAGTTGGATGAGAGCCCAGGCATTGTGGAGCACGCCTGTAATCCCAGTACTAGGGAGGCTGAAAATAGGAGGATCACTGTGAATTCAAGCTGTGCAGTGAGAACCTGCACACGTGCACACACACAAATGCACACAGGTGCGTGCACACACACACACCAAAGAAAGGTTCATTTGAGGGTGGGATGACAGAGTAGGATAGGGAGGGAGGAAACCCCAGTGACACTTTGCTTTCCTGCGATTATTTTATTTATTTATTTATTATTTTTGAGGCAAGATCTCACCATGTACAGGGCCAGCAAGATGGTTCAACAATCTAAAGCACCTGCTTAGGCAAGCTTTGGCAACCACAGGGACAGAGGTTCGATCTCTGGCCACCACATGCTTCACCAGCCCCACCCCCAGGGCAAGCTGAGCCAGCCATAAAAAATAAATAAATAAATAAAAACTAGGAGGATCACTATGAGTCCTAGTGAGAACCTATACTACATGTTAAAAAAAAAATAAACAGAAAATTTTAAAAAGATCTCACCATGTAGTTCAGGCTGGCCTTGGACTCCAAGTGTGTCACCACACCCAGCTGCCTCCAGCCTTGATGTCACCTCTCAAGAGCTGCTTCCTTCACTCTCACTGAAGCAGGAAGCCCAGAGTTCTCTAAAGGCATCTTGTACCTTTCCCCTGTCTACCTGGCTTGTTCCTCCTCCTCGCTGAGCAGGCATTGATGTGTGACACTACCTGAGGCCTTAGCCCTGCGGGCAGAGGGCCACCCCACAGCCTGCCCTGAAACTGCAGCACCCCAACTCCACTTCTCTCTTTTTTAACCTCCTCAAAGTCACCTGCATACGAGGAAACCTTGTTGGTTGTGGTGGTGCACTCTGATAATCTTAGCATTTGGGAAGCTGAGGCAGGAGGATCACCAGGAGCACAAGGCCAGTCTGGGCTCCACAGCGAGTTCAAGGCCAGCTTGGGCTATAGAGCAAGACCCTGTCTCCCCTTATACTCACCCCCCTCACCTCCCAAAAGAGGCGCTCCTGCAGCCTTGTTTTCCAAGCCCTTACTGCAGTCAGGTGGGGTGCTAAGCCCTTCACATTTGCCAGCTCCCCGGGTCTCCACTGTCACCTTTCGGAGCAGAAACCGGACAAAAAGGGAGCCGCAGCACGTGCGTAAAGTCGCACAGGGGAGGGGGGTGTGTGTGGTGGGAGGATTTAGGAGTTAACAGAATACCAGGACTTCAGAACTGACACCAGGCCCCGGGTCACCCTGGCCCGCGCAGCTCCTCCCCGCGGCGGGACCCGTGCGCCCCTGGTGGCCACACACTCTCCTTTACTCTGTTCCCCTTCCCCGCTAACTGTCACCCGCAGCAGTGCTGAAGGAATCCGGGTACCCTACCCTCAGCTAGCCGGGCTTTGCAAGCTCCACCCTCAAGGGACAGAGCTGTGACACGTAGGCGGGCAGCGCGATCAGTGTGCGCTGCCTTCTTCCGGGTCCTCCACTGGCCCGAGTAGGTGGCAGGCGCGTGGGTGCTAGTGCCCCCAGTCTTGCTCCAGTTTCTGGGGTTTTACTGGGGAGTGTTCACCGATCCCTGAGATTCCTCGAAGGCAGGCGTCACTCCATCCCGGAGCGGTGCTGCAAAGGAGGGCGTCAGAGCCTGGAACCCAGGGGCTTTCCATAGGCAAACACCGCCCCAGGAGTAGGCCCCGCCCCAGGAGTAGGCTCCGCCCCATAAACTCTGGGCGTGGTGGCGCATGACTATAATCCCAGCATTTGGGAGGTTGAGCAGTGCGAGTTCCAGACCAGCCTGGGCTACAAAAGGGAGCTGAAGGCCAGCCTGAAATGCATAGTGAGACCCTGTCTCAGAAAGAACCGCCCCCCCCCCAAAAAAAGAACTTGGAGCACATGTAAGTACCTTGCCTTCTTCTTCTTCTTTTTTTCCTTCCTCAGGACCAGGGTTTGAACACACAACCTTGCACTTGCCAGACAGGAACTTGTACCACAGAGCTATCTCTGCAGTCCCCTAGCATACCTTCTAAAAGAGCCCATGAAATGGGTCCTCTCCTCTTGTCCCTGGGGATGCAGCTAACTCTACTGTTGAGGGAACTCGCACCCAGATGGGTGGCCTTGGCCTTGCTCAGGTATAGAACAGATTCTTAAGGCATCATGCAGAGTGTCACAGCTCCTCAGGTGATGCGGCAGTGGCACATGGCGCTTTCCAGGAAGGCTGACCTCTTTCCCCAACTGCCCTGAGGACCCCCTGCCATCCCTTCTCATGGAGGACGCTACTACCATCATGCCCAGCTCCAGGCTGGCCTCTGGGGGTCTCCAGCGGTCTGGACCAGACGCCCTGGGCCTGAGGATGTCACAGCCCCGCCTCTCTGTCCTTGGCTCATGGCCGCCATCATCCACCTGCACACTGTCCTCGTCCTTAAATCCACATTCCCAATTGTACCATTTCTTTCCCACCTGCCTCTCCCCCTTCCACTCCTGTGATCCCTGTGCTGGAAGGCAAGAAATATTTCCGGCTGTGTCTGCCACCAACACCCCCCCCCCCGCAATAGCTCTGAGCTCCTGTGGGAACCTTGAGTTCTGTGTGGGAAATTGGGGGGGGGGGTCTATTATTAACCTGATTCTTCAATACTTTTTTTTTTTCTTTTTTTGTGGAAACAGGGATCGAACTCAGGACCTTGCCCTTGCCAGGCAGGCAGGCATGCCCCTGAGCTATCTCCCTGGCCTCTATTAACCTGATTCTTAGCACCTGGTGTTGCAGGCCCCTGGTTCTCTCTGGCTGCATCTCAGTCCCACAAAACCGGGAGCAGGTCTTTGGTAGCTCTTTATCCCAGAAGCCTTTGCACGCAGTCAGTGGACTGAATTGGCCAAGAGCTGCTAAGCGAGGCTGGCTCTGCGCTCACACGAGAAACGCTCACCATGGGGGGCACTCGCGATGCCTGTGAGCTAAGGCTCTTGCCCTTGTTTATGTTCCTTGGGCGAAAATAGTAGCCACATGCAGAGAGACAGGAGGCGTCAACACCAGCTCACTCAACCAGCTGCGACGGAGAGATGTCCCCAGGAGTCCCCTTCATCAGCCAGAGGAAACCCCTCTGTGAAATAAAACACCAAACACAGTGTGGGCTCCTGGATTGGATCCTGGAACAGAAAAAGAACACGGAGGAGAAACTCGGGACTCTAAATAAAGCCTGGCGTCTAGCGATGGACCTGCAGTGATTTTTAGCTTTACATCGGCGGTCCACAAGACGCTGGCTGATACAGGAAATCCAACGCAGGACAACAAGGAAATCGTGGGTTGTCATTGCACTTCTCTAAATCTAAAATTGCACTGCTGCAAATGAGGAGTTTATTTTTGTAAATAACCCAGATGGGAACATTTGACTTTATGGTTCATATTTTAATTACATACATGTGGGGCTTCCACGAGATTGCTTTCCTCTGTTCCCACCTGCTATAACTTAAAATTTAAAAAAATTCCCAACTCATATAACAAAAGTTTTAACTTTCTAAAGAATATTTAGCCATGTCCTACATATTGTATTTCTACAAACACTGAATTGCACATAGGTGTTGTCGTTTCTTGAAATACCGTTGTGCTATGCAGTTCAGGCTGGCTTTGAACTTACTGTGCAGTCCAGGCTGGCCTTGACTCCTGCCTCAGCCTCCTGAGTGCTGGGATTACGGGCCTGCCACCATGCCTCACCCCTAGTTGCTGTTGTTGTTCAGTGCTGGGAGTAGAATTCAGGGCCTTCCATGGCTTTAGCAAGCGATCTACAATGGAGCGCACCCCAGCTCTTTCTATTTTTATTTTGAGACAGGGTCTTGTGAAATTGTCCAGGACACTTGGCCTGGCCATCCTGCCTCGGCCTCCCAGGTAGCATGTCTTAGTTATTTTCTTATTACTTGATGCCCGCAGGTTAAAGGGAGATAAGGTTTATTTTGGTCCACTCTTTTTTTTTTTTTTTTTTTTTTTTTGTCTTTTTGAGACAGGGTCTCGCTATGCAGTTCAGGCTGGCCTTGAGCTTACTTTTGTAGCCTAGGCTGGTCTTGAACTCACACCAATCCTCTAGCCTTAGCCTCCCGAGTGCTAGGATTATAGGCATGTGCCACCACGCCCTGCTGGCCCACTCTTTTTTTTGTACCAGGAAATCAGGACCTTGTGCTTGCTGGGCAGGTGCTGTGCACTGAGATCTATCCCCAGACCTTGGCTCCCAGTCTGAGGAGGTTTCAGTCCCTAGTTGGCTGGCTCCAAGGGAGAGCGGTACAGCGGAGGTGTGTTACAGAAGAGAAACAGTCCAGGGCAGGGAAGACAGGCTTGCTCCCTTCTGTCCTATCCTATTGGATAGGTGCTTGCCTGGCAAGTGCAAGGTCCTGGGTTCGATCCCTTATACCACCAAAACAAAACAAAAAAGCAAGGCTCCTGGTTTCCTGGCTCTGACGAACCTTCTGCCTCTCCCTGGCTTCTGTCGCCAGATAGAACAGACAGACAGTCACATGACCTAGGGACCTGGTCATGTGAACACCATGCTCTTTCTGAGCCAGCCAGCACCCTTTCTCCTTTGCTGACTCAGCCAGGTGCTCCCAACTTCTTTATTTTTATGTTATTATGGGGAGAGGTTTTTCACATTATCCCAGTCAAAGACTTCAGAGTTCCTCTGATTGTTTAACTGGGTTTCATTTGCTTCAGGTTTTTACTTTCTACTGGCAACTAAAAAAAGGAACAGACCTAGAATGATATGGTTGTCATTTATGTGGGTAGATCAGACCCACCAGTCCCCAAAGCCACTGTAGAGGTTTGTCCAGGTCTGTCTGACTTTGGGCCAGCCGAGCTCTCAGAGGTGGCCTGGGTGCAGGCTGTGACAAGTCCCCTCTACCAATTTTTCTTTGTGAGGAGGCAGCGCCATCCATAATCCTGATTTGTGTGCCTGTCGCTAGCAGCCAGTCAGCAAACAGCATGCGTGGTCATAACCCAACTCCTTTCCTGCCAAAGACGATTCCAAAAGGTGAACTAAATGTCACCTGTCCCTGCTGCAAATTTCTGGCCCAATGCACCCCCATCCTGGGCACCAGGAGGGCCAAGGTGTGAGCCTGAAGCCCTGTCCTTGCCCTGCTACCCAGGTGGCCTCAGCTGGTCCTGCCCACCCCATCAAGAACCTGTCCTGGAAGTTTCTTTCTGCATTATGCGAATTTTTTTTTTTTTTTGTCTTTTTGAGACAGGGTCTCGCTATGCAGTTCAGGCTAGCCTTGAGCTCACTTTTGTAGCCCAAGCTGGTCTCGAACTCGCACCGATCCTCCTGCCTCAGCCTCCCGAGTGCTGGGATTACGAGTGTGAGCCACCACGCCTGGCTCATATGTGAATGTTATTTATGAGTGGCAGGTGCAGGGCTCTGGGTCACTAAAAACAGCAAGTTGCAGACTTTATGTGGTGTTAGGTCCTGTAAGGTCTGTCCGTTATACCTCCGCTAGGCAGTTTGTTTCCTTCTGACATATGTGAGGAGGATATGGAAACGTATCGCTCCGAGTGGGCACTGCAGCCTGAGCTGCTCTTCCTTGTGACCTCACCATTCTCTTTTATCTTTTCTTGTTTGTTTGAGACAGAGTCACTATGTAGTTCAGGCCTTGAATTCCCAGAGACCCTCCTGCCTCAGCCTCCCAGGTGATGGGATTACCTGTGGGAACCACCATGCCAGGCATCAAGTTACTTGCTGTCCCTCTACCGTTTCTTGGCTCCCGAGTCTTTGCACCAGTGTGGCACTGGGATGTCACTTCGGCCACCTCCTGGAGGCTGCCTGCTCATCCTTCCTTCAAGGCTGAGCTCTGCCTTCCCTCTGTTGCAAGGCTCCATGGCTGTGCCAGAGGGTTCCCATGTGCCTTTGTCTCCAGAACCGGAATGGGCGCCTGGCTCCAGGTGACGTTCACCCTTGAGGCTTCCTGGGCCACCATGAGGGTTCGGTGCTCGCCTGGCGCAGCACAGGGTGGAGGGGAACACGAGAAGGTGGAGTGACAGTCCTCCCGCACCCCTCTATAGAGCTTTTTCTTCACCTCTGATTTAGCCACAAGCAACTGCGCCAGGACCGCTTCGTGCTTGCGAGAATGCTGCCTCTGTGCTGAGGCCTGGGGGACCCGACAGGGCTTCGAGTGGCAGCAGACTGGATGGCCTCTCCTAGCTGCAATAAAAAAGGAGGGCTCTATCAGAAACCGGCCCCGCAGCAGTGACAGCCACGGCCAGGGCGTTGCAGGGGCCGAAGCTTGGGAGCCCTATTCCTCTTCTCCCCTCGTCCTGGCTGTGCACTCGGGCTGCTCGGGTTCTGTGCCTCCCCTGCTCCTTCGCTCCCGACCGTGAAAGGGGGCCACGTGGTGCCCTTTGGTGGAAGCGGCTGAGTCTGCGGATAGGGAAGCAGCGCGGTTGCACGGCTGGTGAGTGGGGGCCTCCCGCGAGGGGGCGCTGGTGAGCGGGCCAAGGACTGGGGCTGCCCAGTGTCTGAGGCCAGGGTCGGTCCTCCTCCCGGGCCAGCCTGGGTGACATTAATCAGAGCAGCCCTGAGACAGAGGAAGAGAAAAAGAAGGGGGAAAACATCCTCATTGCAGTTTTAGAAAAATCAGCTGTTAGCCAGGTGTGGCTCATGCCAGTAATCCCAGCACTCAGGAGGCTGAGGCAGGAGGACTGATGTGAGTTCGAGAGCAGCCTGGGCTACAAAAGTAAGCTCAAATCCAGCCTGAACTGCACAGTGAGACCCTGTCTCAAAAAGACAAAAAAGAGAAGAAGAAGGAGGAGGAAGAGGAGGAGGAAATATTTCACAGGTATCACATTCAAGATACCCTGGCTGATTTTAGGAGTTAACAGCAAGGAAAGGCTAAGTAAGATACCAGATCCCTACTAAATAGCAGTGATGTAACTTGAAAGACACCTGAGTGTCTCAGCTGCTTTATCTAATGTGTGTGTGTGTGTGTTTGGGGGGTGGTGCGCTTCGCTCCGTGCAGTGATCAGGGACCCAGATCCCTGTTTGTCTTCTGGGGTGACTGGGTGACTCCTCCCACCACAAGTGCCTGCTCCACTAGTGAGAGGGGACGGAGAGGACAGCTATGTCCTAATTGCATTGACCGAGAGTGAGCCTGGCACATGATTCAAAATCAGTTCAGCTGGGGTGGGGGACCGCTCCTCATCAGAGTGAACCTGTGGCCTACGGGAGGCCTAGAGCTCCACCCCAGAAGGAGAGACACAAGCGAAGGAACCAGCAGCCCTACAGTCCCCAGATTGGCAGTGGGATCTGCCTGAGCGACAGTGCAAAGAAGAAAACTCCTGGGATCACAGCAATTGGTACAGAAGAGACAGCTGACAACATCCAGCACCTGTTTTTTGTTGTTGTTGTTGTTGTTTTTTTTTTGTCTTTTTGAGACAGGGTCTCGCTATGCAGTTGAGGCTGGTCCTGTACTCACTTTTGTAGCCCAGGCTGGTCTCGAACTCGCACCAATCCTCCTGCCTCAGCCTCCCAAGTGCTGGGATTACAGGCGTGAGCCACCACGCCCAGCTTGTTTGTTGTTTTTTAAAAAAGAGAACTCTTAGCAAATGGGGAATTGAGGCGAGAGCTTGATACAACCTGACATGAGGCACTATTTGGGAAAATCTACAACTAATAAACTTATTTTGTTGTTGTTGTTCTTTTTGAGACAGGCCTCACTATGCAGGTCAGGCTGGCCTTGAGCTCACTTTTGTAGTTCAGGCTGGTCTCGAATTCACACTGATCCTCCTGCCTCAGCCTCCCAAGTGCTGGGATTACAGGTGTGCACCGCCATGCCCAGCAAGCTCACAAATTTTTTGTAATTGCTTAATTGCTTTCATGTGTACAGGATACTCATTCTCAAAATGTATACTGTGTAGGATGTACCAAAACATTGTAGCAGTTTGCCTTAAATGTTAAGAAAATCCATAGAAAAGGGTGAGTTATACATCATCTCTGCTGAGGTTACAAGCATCTTCCTCTTCGGTCTTTTCATTCAAGATAATAAATTTTATAGATGGCTCACCTGCGATACTAGATTCCTGTGGCAGTGCCTCCTCTTTTGTTTCTTCTATATGGGACATTTCTGAGATCTTTTCCTCCTTTATGTCATCCTCTCTTTCCTCTGTCTCTTCTGTTTTGAGCCCATAACTTTTGATCTGTCATATTTTTCTTTTTTTTTTTTTTGTGGGATCAGGGATTGAACTCAGGTCCTTGGTTTGCCAGGCAAGCGCTTATTCTACTGAGCTATATCCCTAGCCCCTATATTTTTCTCTGTTTTCTCTATTCTAGCCCATTGATTTATTGTCTATGTTTCTATTCATGATACCTTTTTTTTTTTTTTTTGCAGAACTGGGGATTGAACTAAGGCCCTTATCCTTGCCAGGCAAGCACCTATTCTACTGAGTGATCTCCCCAACCCCTATTTTTCTTTTTTTGTCAGCTCAAAGCTTAATTTACATTTCCTTTCTGACCTATGTGTTACTTAGAATTGTGTTATCTGGGCATTTTCAGATATTTTTGGTTATTAACTTCTAATTCATTTGCATTATTGTAAGAGAGCAACCCTGAAGGACACAATCCTTTTAATGTGAATGGCTGCAAAAAGCTGTCTATCTTAAGAAATGTTCTGTGTGGACATAACAGGAGGGGTGTGGATTCTGCAGCTGCTGGTAAAAGTATTCATTAGGTCAGGCTGGTGGCAATGTTCAAAATCTTTTATATACTTACCAGTTTTCTGTTTACTTGTTCTGTTGATTATTGAAAACAGGAGACTGAAATCTTTCTTTTTTTTTTTTTTAATTTTATTTATTTATTTATTTATTTTTCTTGTTTCAGAACTTTTGTTAGTTTATTTATTTTTATGGCCGGCTCAGCCCACCCCAAGGGCAGGGCTGGCGCAGCATGTGGTGCCGGGGACTGAACCATGGTCCCTGAAGCCGCCCAAGCTTTCCCAAGCAGGCGCTTTAGGCCACTGAGCCAGCCCGCCGGGCCCCAGGAGACTGAAATCTTTAACTGTGAAGGTCAACTTAGCAATTTCCCTCTGCTGCTCTACAATTTTTTTCTTTTTGCTTCAAGAATTTTGAAGGTCTGAGGCGCAGCAGGATGGCTCAGTGGTCTAAAGCGCCTGCTTAGGAAAGCTTAGGCGGCTGCAGGGACTGCGGCTCAATCCCTGGCACCACATGCTGCGCCAGCCCTGCCCTCAGGGCAGGCTGAGCCGGCCATAAAAATAAATAAACAAGAATTTTGAAGGTCTGCACCGGGCATGGTGGCACATGCCTATCACCCCAGCACTTGGGAGGCTGAGGCAGGCAGATCGCTGCAAGATCGAGAGCCGCCTGGGCTACAAAGTGAGCTCCAGCCTGAACTTCATCATAAAGCCCTGTCTCAAAAAAAACCCAAAACAAAACAAAAAAGAACCTTGAAGGCTTGTTAGTAGGTTTGTGAAAAGGATAAATTGACCCTTGTGTAATAATTAAATTACTTTTTTGGTTTGGGAATGGCTAGGACCTTGTGCTTGCCAGGCAGGTCCTATACCACTGAGCTGTATCCTGGCTCCTGTCTTACCTATTTTTGTTTACTGTTTCCTCTTTTTCTGTCTTCTTTTGGTGCATTTTATTTTATTTATTTATTTTTTTCCTTTTTGAGACAGGGTCTCACTATGCAGCTCAGGCTGGCCTTGGGCTCACTTCTGTAGCCCAGGCTGGTCTTGAACTCACACTGATCCTCCTGCCTCAGCCTCCCAAGTGCTGGGATTACAGGCGTGAGCCACCACGTCCGGCTGCATTTTATTTTACTTTGTTTTTCTTTTTTTGCCAGTACCAGGGTTCAAACTCATGACCTTGCCTTGCTAGTCAGGCACTTGTGCCACGGAGCTATCTCCCCGGCCCCTCTCCTGTCTATTTTAAAATCAAGAATTTCCAGGATTATCTGCCATTTCCACCTGGCACACCCAAGTTTCCTTTTGCCTCTCTTCTTCTGTATTTGTATTTCCTGTCCCTAACCCCCCTATTTCAAGCTCTCTGTGTGGCCCCACTCAGTCTATGTGAGCATGGGGCCTGATCCCACTCCACAACCTACCTTATTCAGACTTGTCTTGTGACTCTTATTTTTTTTTTTTTTTTTTGGTGGGACTGGGATTCAAACTCACGACCTTGCACTTGCCCAGCAGGCACTTGTGCCTCGGAGCCATCTCCCCAGCTCCTCTTTTTT